>VBVR01002833.1:0-20337 GCA_011638315.1 Tetramorium parvispinum | reverse complement strand
GGCCTAATACGGCGATTTTTAATCATTAATATCTCGTTAACTATTGCGACAATTGCAAAATGGTAGAGGACTTTTCGTCTCAGTTTGACCCACTCTACCTCCAGTTTTCGGGTGCGAACTTTTATACCGGACACTCTGTATAAGAATTTATAGATTATTACTATTTTACGAAAATGCAAGTGTACAAATGTTTAAATAATACAGCAAAAAATGATTTTTTCGTTAAGACTTTCGCAATCTACATTGATCCAAAGCTCGAATGTGCAACAAAAAATACAAATAATTCCATTACTTTTTTCTATATTTCATATAATTATTGGAATATATGAATTGAAGTAAGTGCTTTATGTGCAAATTTTATTTCGTCGTCCTTTTTTATTTGGGTTATGCAAAAAAAACGATGTTCGATATGTATAAGAAATGCGATAGTATAGCGGATAGTAGTACATACAAGAGCCTTTGTAAATAAAACGTCCAGTCAGAATGTTATCAGAAACATATGTGTCAATAAATTTTCATATTTTCTTGAATATATTTGGGCATCGTATTTTTACTGAATGTAAAACTACAATATAAAATAATACATAACAAAAAAGTGAATAAACTCGAACATGTTTATTTAAAATAAAAGTATTAACAAAAGCAATTAAATGCGAATGTATTTTCACAAGAATGTACAATTTGATCTTACAATTAGTTATACTATTAAAAATTGGACAAAGTTTTTAAATAACAAATCAACCAAACACTTTACAGTGCTTTCTATAAAAATAAAAAGGATCGATGGTTTCTTTAACAGCAATGGTGCAGAAATCTCATTTTACGATGGATTTGATAAAACAATAAATTCCATCTTCCAGATCGGTATGCTACATAATCGCGAAGGCGAACCAGCGAGAAGGAAATTGGGGGCCACTACAGATTTCAAAAACTTTTCTCTTGTTCTATTCTGCCATTTCTACACGTGAGAGAGTCGGAAGAGTTTTGGAAAGCTGCGAGCTCGCTGTGGTCCTGACACACTTATGACATGTGTAGCGCGTATATAGGTACGATATGCAAAATTCGCTTCAATTGATGTACTTCTCCATTTGGTACATGTCGACTAGCAAGCGCGAGATCGGTATTTCCCCGATGGTTTCGTGAAAGAACAGACGTTCGACGGTCTTGGAGGAGACGCACCTCAAGTATCCAACTAGAATCATCAACCTGCCGATTCTACCGGGTTGCTGCGGATATCGTGACCTCGTGTAATCCACTAAAATACGTTGAGCCTGATCCTGCAGTATCTCGATGGGCTGGACCGCGTGCAAGCCTACTGTTTCTGCGATTCACAAAGAGAGATCACGTGTACGACATTCGACTGACAAGCGAAACAAAATTGATCAAGACAATTGTGATACAGGGGTAAATGCGAACAACATCTAAAATGATGCCAATTAATAGTCATTTAAGGATTTCAAAAAGTCAGTTAAAGACAATATATTATGGCAAATAATTGGAGTAAATGAAATAATAAATAGTAAGAATACTAATAATAATATAAAATCAATAACGATGATATATATATTAAATATCTGAGTTCGTGCCTTTGATGCTATTGCAACGATCGCTGGGTTTATCGCTCAGAAATAATCCACGTGCCGCATTTACGCTGGTATGACAATTAATCTGTGTTTAACGACGCTCTTTACCTGGCGTAAACAAAGCCACTGCCTTCATGCAGCCGCACTCACCGAAATCGGGAGACAATTGCCTGAATCGGCATATTATAGCCTAGAACGCAAGAGAATACTCCATTGAAACGAGCCTTGCGAGTCTGCGGGAGAGACTTGAAGAAAAACACTCGCCGTAATCGAGAAACGATAAAAATTCACAAAATAAAGAAAATCTCATTAGAATTTACCTATCCGTATTTTGCGACATTTAAGAGAGAGGAGTAGAGATAACAACGCTAAAATCAACGAGTTATAATTTTGTCTGTTAGTAGAGATTTCAATGCAGGCCGCACAAATAAATATCTAAAAACAACGAGTGAATAATAATTTTTCTTACAATTAAGTAGAAAGAAGTGTCATTTTCGAGCTAATTCTTGATAGCTTAATAATTGGAACAATAAATCTACATACTTAAATCAATAATCGATTTAATTTCTAATACTAAGTAGCTTTTTTGAATCATTTTAAATGTAAGGTCTTTATTACGAAAAATATCACCCTAGCTAAGGTTTGAACCTCTAATCCATGAGAAATCGAACCTTTATCAATTCGATAAACGAATACTTTTTCTCTCAATGTCAACAGGGAAGCTTTATTCAATATCGACGTTCATTTATTACGACTTGCTTCGAGAGCGAAAGAGCGAGAACCTGAATAAGAACGAGCTCCTGGTTCGTCGGATTGTCATCCGTAGGTAGTCTGCTGCGCACTTGCTCGTCCTCGAGGAGCGCCGTGATGTCCCAGGAGACGGACCACTGTGCTAGGTGCAGGAGAAACAGCTGCGTCCAAGATCGTTCCAGCAGCAACAGCTGATCGTCCTTCGATATTGTTTGAAAAGGAGGCAGGCAACGCACCCATCTGACAGCCATGAACAGCAGTCGAGCCGTCGTCTCCTGCGTTAATGTTCAAATGACGCAACACGCGGGTGCGAGTGATTAAAAAAAAAGGGGGGCAAGAAGATACGCGACGGTGTTGAATGATACCTGTAGCATCTCCCAGGTCGGACTGAAGCTCTGGACGGTGCCCGTCGGACTCCGACTCGTCTCTGTCTCCATCTGCTCCATCGGATATTCCGCCGTGGGTTGCAATCGCGCGTTCCAAACCAGTTCCTTACGGCAAAGCGAGGTGGTAAGTTGTACAACGAGAGCACGAAACTTCTCTCACAAAAGAAAGAAGAATGCAAAGTGACATATAACAAATAGGCGAGGTGTACGGTAGGTAGACAAATGATCGGTGATCTACCTCTGTAAAACAAATATTGGGGAAGCGAAATTACGTTTCCCCGCGGAAATAAAAACGCGATGTATAACATTTAAAGAATGTACAGTTACAAATTAAGATGACTGCTTGCTGTTCTCATCATCAACCGCTTGATTTTAATTTTTTTCGACTTTATACTGTTAAATATTAGAAGATCAAATTTAAACTAATTCCTTGAATTAAATAAAAGTATTTGATAAATATGAAAAGTGTCGAAACGGTCGGATTGACCTTTGTGCCTAATAATATAAAGATATTTAATTCAATTTAAAGTTTCAATATTCAAAATATTTTGTTATTATTTTTAACCATCACGTGTGCTGAAATTATTATTTTAATAGAAAACATGTAGTTGACATGTTTACTGCATTATTCTAATTAAATTAAAGACATATTAAATAGGAGAAGATGATCAAAGAAATGATTCAAATTGAATATAATTCAACATTACACATATAACACAGTGTAACTTCAGCTTTAATCTTAAATAATACATTTATCGCATGCGAATTAAAGCCAATAATTGACAGGTAAAATTATTGTCTCGATTTTCGCCGAGAGGCCGACGTTAAGAATAATCCCTGCGTGTAATTTGCCCGTCATTTAGACATCGCGAGGCAGAAACCGAGCGGTGCCACCCGCCTTTATTAAGTTTGCAGGAATGAAGCAGGGAGACGGGCGCGAAATTAAGCTGAATTACTTACCTGACATTCCTCGGCGGACATTAGTATCTGCAGAAGGGGAGGCTGCGGCGCTAGGGAGACGGTCGTAGCCGCTTGATAGAGGGTCGTGGTCGTGCGAGGGTGCGGTAGGATCAGCGGTACGGGGGACGGTGATTCCTCCGGCGGTTTCTGTACCAGCGCCATCGGTCGTGGGTAAGGCGTGAATCTTTGGTCGCACCTTAACCTTCTACAGTAACAACCCTTAACTACTTCACGAAGAGTCTGTGTCGCTTCATGAAATTTTATCATCTCCCGTAGCTACCCGGGGTATCTTCCCACCACCGCATTAACGCTTTGCCGATTAAATTCTTCGATCAACTCAAAAGTCAGTTCCTTGTCGACGAAAATAACGCAAGGAATTATCTATTACTATAATCTTTTTTATAAATTCGTGAAGTCCGTTTTATAATTTTTAATGTTTTATATCGACATAATGTTCTGCAATAGTCTTTCATATAGTTTTCCAAACATTTGAATCAATCGGCAATTTATATTTCTTGAATCTCTCTTCATAAATTTGTTTAATTAATCAAATTCTTTATTCATACGATTAGATAAATTATGATATTACTTGAACTTCGTTCGCTTATTTGTAAGAAATAATTTTGATCGAACTAAGAATTAAGCAAAGAATTAAGATTCTGTCAAGCATGATTTACATGTAAAGAACATAGATTTTGTTTACTATATTTGTTAAGCTAATTAAAAACGTATATAAACTATATTAGACATTTTTATTGCGAATAACTCAATTGTCTGATCATAAAATCGACCGTTAATGTGGTAGTGGATATCCTATAAGAATGTTAATTGGATAATCAGTTCGCTTTTTTCGCTATCTAACATAAATATAAAAATCTAATTGTAAGAATCGATTGTTTCTTTTATTTGTTATTATGTCTATTATTCAATCACTTCTTATGATTTCTATTATTTATCTGTCATACACCGAATATGCTTTTAATAAGTCAAATCTTAACTCAATGCGATTAAGGCAAATTGTACACACCTGTGCGGCGAGAGAATATACGGGGGAGCGAGTGCTGGTCTTAATCGATCATTGTGTACCGGGGCCGCAGAATGAGGAGACAATTGCGTGACAATCGACGACTGCTGATGTTGCTTCTCCGACGAGATAATCGCGTGGGGTTTCGGTTTCCTCGGTCCGCGCTCATGTTGCACTGCTAAACACCAGTTATGACATAATTATATTACTTTTGACGTCTGACAGATTGCTTCGCGATTGTATCATGAAGCTCTCCAAAGGGAGCATTATGATTGAAGCTTGTGTATCTTTCAGATATACTTATGCTGTACATGATTTTTTGTCTTTTTACGGAAAACATACACCGACATACGTCCTTTTGAAAAGACTTAACAGAGTTCCTTCGAGTTATCGATTACTATGAGACGGTCACATAATTAACGGTTTTAAGAGTCAGGCAATGTGAATAAGTGTTCTCAATCCTTTCTGAAGTACTATGAAAAATATCCTTATGCACCCTCGCCCTTCGAGCGATCGAAGGTCCGTGTCTAGAAAAAACGCCTATCAATAATATCGGCGATGGACTTAACGGTGGGAGCGAAAAAGTGGGCGCAGGTTGCGCGGAATTGAATTCGGGGTGTAACGCGCGTTGTAGGTCGTTCGAGATGTACGAGAGCCTGTATATCCCGTGACCCGATGAGAGGGGGAGGAGAGGGAGAGGCGAACAAGAGGTCGAGAGGGAAGAGGGGGTGAATCGCGGATGAAAGAGGGTGGTGTAGATCGGATGTGGTGGCTGGCCGGGCGTCAGCTTCCACAGAGCTCGATCTTTCGAGCGTGGCTGCAAATCTAGAGTGAGAGAGGAAGAGGAGAGAGGAAGAGAGGAAGCAGAAAACGCGCTGTAGGGGAGGAAGACAGATAGAGCGAGATGGCGAAGCGAGAGCTGCAACTGGGTGGCAAGCACATCATCATTAATGAGGCTGAGCGGATAGCAGCCGCGGATTCCCACGTTCGCACTGGCGTCGCAATATCTCCCCTTTATCACGCATCGCCCCGTCGAGAGAGATACTTCGCCACTGGCGCAACGGGAATTTCTTCTCGCATCGGGACATCGCCGTTTTAACCGCCAGAATCTAATTTTCTTGAGAAGTGACATATTGATTAGATTTAGCATGTCGACCACATACGCTCTTTATCGTAATAATGGTTTCGATTGAATTTATTTATCGAAATCATGCTTTTTTATCATAGCTTCTTTATAAGTTTTTTCAAGATTCTGATACCATATTGCTTCTTCTAATCAAATATTGCATAGTTTTTTCTCTTATTCATTTATCCATCATGATGACTTTTTTTACTTCTCTTCTTTAAATATTAACATATTATTATTTAGTATATCAATATATTAATAATAATTGTATTTAAAAAATCTTATACCGCTAGCATGTCTTAAATGACAAAGATATTTGCTAACTCAATTATCAACATATTAAAGAAATTAATAGGAAATATTTGAGAAATAGAATTGAACTCAATTTTGAAAAGGTTTAATCATTAGACGAAATAAAAAATAAATAGAACATTAACATTGTCATATATAATAAAAAATGATTAACGAAACGTAAAAATTTTTTATCTTTCATATATAAAGCGTTTTATTTTCTAAGCAAACGATAAACGATAAGCATTTATTATTTTAAGTGTTTAAGTTGTGTTTTTATCAAGTTTTTTGTGATTATATACGCATCTGTTCTTATATACTAAAATTTCATTTTATTGTGTAAACAGTAGAGATATATTTACTTATTTATTGATACTTAATCCAATAACAGTAACAATTCATCGCGATATCATCATTGGAAATGCTTCTCTTCCTTCAAAGTCTTATTATTACGAAGCATTGTCAATAAGCAAATTGGAATATGTAAAAAAGAGATATTTTTTCAAATCGAAGCGGCGATTTTATATGCGCAGACTCGCGTATGTATACGTAGCAAAAAGAAGCAATGCGAAATCCGCTTCGGGCTTGTTTGCGTTATCGACCAAATTGCCCGTGCACATCGTAACAGGTACAAATATTATTATTTTCCAGGAGTAATTGTTCTTTCAACGATGAGCTCCCTTGCCCGAAAAACGCACCCAATGGAAAGACTTGTTTACTTTATAAACAATAATTTTCTATGTTCAATGCAATAGCGGTATATTACCCTTCGAGACCAATATACCGTCTATACGTATTTATATATATTTTATTACAATTTTATTGCAAAACCAATTTTACGATGTAAGGAAATATTTTTTTTTCTTTTAAGGAGTTAAAACAGAAAATAGATATAACGTCAATAATTATAGAGTCTTGAAGACTTTAGGATGTTAAAAAACAAATATTTTTGAGCTATATGTTTGAATATAATTTCAGTACATTTTTATGATAAAAATATTGAGATTTAAGAATTAAAGTATTAAAATTAAAAAAATGAAGATTGTAAAAAATAACCCCAGACAATTTCTGCTTGGAAAAAATCACAATTTTAAATGAAACACAATATATATGTTTTACATTCACGTGCTCGCGTAAGATACTGTCGAATTATATAGATTTTAGTCTTAATTTTATCGGCTTTCGTCGAATCTGTCGTGAATCAAAGACGAAAAATGGTCTGTTTTTTCGCAGTCACGTCCATTTAAGCTCGCCTTTTTCGCACAAAAGCAGCTCGCTTTGCACAGCATCTCGCGATCAAGGAGGAACATTTTGTCGCTCTGAACGCATCGCTGCTCAAATACAGAGCTTTATAGCTGAGCGGCTTAAGTTCTGCGAAGCGGAAACGAATGTTCGTCAAGGGAAAAGCTCTTGGCATAGAGAAACGTACGGGACAAATTGATCTCTTAGCCCCACTCGAAGATTGATTGAAGAACAAATGCAATCGTTGCAATTATATACTTTTCAAGTTTATCGGCATCTCCTAAATTTTGGATTCAAACTTGTCTCCGCAATTTTCTTCAAATAAAAAAAAACAGAAATTATTGGTGAACATGCAAAGTCTCGTAAAAATATTTCGAAAATTGTAAAGTAACTTAATGTTCTTATGTTAGCCTTTGGAGTATTTTGAGAAAAGTCATAATCTCAAAATTTGAGGAATGAGACAATGGTCCGAAAAATTATACATAATTTCGAGATTATCGGGATTATAATTTCTCTCGCATTTAGTACGTATAATATTTTAGCTTATAAAATCCAAAATTATATAAATTGGTCGAAAGAAAGTTCAAAGATCTGCCCGAGTCTTTAAAGAAGTAAGTTAGATTTCTATCGTGACTATCCCTTACACTTTGTCACGGCTTAGACGAGCGATTTTCGAAAGTACGTGCGTATTTGGACGGCGAATGGACACGACACGGCGGGGATTAGAATCGCATGCGCTGGAATGGACCGCGCCCTGTTCGCTTTTCATCTCGTGATTCCGCTGTGTTTCTTTCTTTCTCTCTCTCTCTTTCTGCCTCTCTCCCTCTTCACCGTCTCTTCTCGTTCTCATGCATACACACACACACACATATCATCTTAACGTGCACCTATAAACACACAGGGCCACCGTAATACTCCGACCGGCACGTGTGGTCCACAATGCGAGTTCCCACAGCGGCGTAGGCGTAGGCACCTCCTCTGCACACGCACACGCGTGGAGCTGGAGATACGAGCGCGTGGTGTGATACGGCACACGGGGGAAGCTTCCGTTTTAACATTGTACTACACGCGTATACGGCTCTGCATGTCCGCGTTCGTGCGTGCGTGTGCGTAGGGCACACACGGTGCTCACACGGGCCACGGATCACGGGGCTCACACTCTCTATCCTGCTAAACGGTAAACCGATCTGTGAACATTTCAGCAGTCAGCGATCTCGAAGGCTAATCCCCGAGTGAATGGGGTTGATACACACGAACGACGCACCACCATCGCCATCATCGCCACCACCGTCGGCGACCGTCAACGCCGTCGCCGTCGGAAGAGGTTCGCAAATCGCACGCATGTGTCGAAACGTGTTTGATACACGTGTTAAGACTACAGGGGGATTCTCGTACTGATTCGCGGGGTATGCATTGAGAGAGTGAAATAGACCAGCAATGGCTAGTTTTAATCAAATGTAAAAATTTTTGAGAGTATCGATATCTTTTTATTTCTAATTTAAGTACTGTTGACTTGATTTCGATAAGAAGAAATATTGTTGAAAGTTGCTAATGTCACTTCTTTTACTATAAAGAAGATTGGAAAACTAGTTTAGAATGATTTATTCCTGTTAAATTATTAATTCTTATCGTTAAATTAAATCTTAAATATATAATATTCACAATATAGTAATAAGATAAGTAATAAATAGAATTAAAACTTGCAGTGTGTAAAACTGTGTTTTATACTGTATCTAATATACAATAATATGATTATTTTTTAAATTATATGTACTTAAGAAAAATTTATTTGTGAATTTATCAAAACATTTATCAAACAGATGAAGAAAATCACCCTATATGCAAGGATTATTGACTGGACAGGCAGTATCTGTTTCTACTTGCATCGCTTATATCGTTCGGAAAATCATATGCATGCCGTCACACGTGTATCCGCATACGTTACAAACCGTATGCGATCCGTATGTAACCGTCGCTTACTGTTAACACCTTCCCTCGACCAATCTCGTAAATCAAAATTCCGTGAAATCAGATCAGTCTGCGTTGAATATAAAATACATATGCATAAAGATAGGGTTCGTACCTCGTACGTTTATGCGACGCAAACGTTTAATTAACTATTTCTTCAATTTGCCGGAATATTTTCACGTACCCTAAACAAAATATAAAAGTGTAATGAGAGAAATATATATATAATGAAAAGCGAGAAGAGAAGAAAAGAAAAAGAAACAAGCGAGAGAAAGAGAAAAAATTAAGTGAAATTAAAAATATTGTATCCCAAACAAATAATAAAGAAAATATATATTTGTGTGAGTATGTAAGTATTATAAATTTATTTTTCACAATTTCTATCACGTAAAAGTTACTATTTAAAGTAACATTTATCATAAGAGGTATATTTGTCTAATAATTTGTCTAACGTCCCTGATAAGAAATATTTACGACTTTTAATAGAAAGGAAGTAAATATAAATACAATTATATCGCCATAAGAATGCATTTCATTATATCGTTAGTCATGTTGCTAAAGGTAAAAAAGGATTAAACGTGACAAAGCAGCTTGACATTTTATGCCCATTCGCAAAAGTATCCGACGGAGAAGCGGTCAGACGTATTTCCGGCTCGAGAATCGTCCAGTAACTCGTGACACGACACGGGGCGAGAGAGCCCGTGATAACTCGCGGATGTAATTCTCGCGTTTATGCCGAGGCAGAGACGGCCGGGGACGCTGCAGTTCCTCCGGGGCGCGTTGGTATGATGACAGGTGACGATCAAAGCCCAGCTTAGCGCAACGACCCGTTTCGTCCGCACACATCGCGCTCGTATCACGCGAGGGAGAACGCGCCCCCGCGTTCTCCACCATTTCTCTCCTGCTCTCCCTCTTGTCTCCTTCTCTCCCCGCGTACAGTGAACATCATAAATGCATCATCCCATTACTAGATTTCAATAAAACTCATCGTGCGCTAGATGCTTTTCAAATTAAATCGTTCGAGGTAAATTTTACCCCGAGAAAATTTCATCGCGAGATGAAAATTCACTATTATTATTATTTTAATGAATACTGAAGACAAAGGCACAATCGCATATATGCAGTTTAGAAACGACTATCTAAGTATCATTCAAGATTGACCAGACTTTAAATTTTTTAAATTTGAAGACTCATCGCTTGAAGTAGAAATAAAAGATTGCGGATGCTCTTATTATTAATTTTCTCAGCGTCTTTCAGTTATTCATAACAAATCTTGCTTCCCAAATATAATGCATGTTATAACATCAGTTTGATGCTCCATGTTTCGTCTAGTCTTCATTTCGTCGGAAGTGTTCTTGTTTCGCGAACATTGGAACGCACGCATTCTTTCGTGGGGTGTCCGTTCAGCGGCGAGAAGGCATTTACGACGCCCACTGTACCCCTCGCTCTGTTCCAGGCCCGCTTTACCGTTTACCGTTTATGTGGATGGATTGATGCTGCCCGTCGCGTGTACGGCACGCCTCGCTTCGTTGCGTTACCAGCCGTCCACTCCCACGCGACTCCCCCTGTGTGCTGTCACTACCCTCGACCTCGTCCAGGGCCGGCCAAAAATATTACCAGGTTCCGAAACAAGTTTTAGGGGACGACTTTCCTTTGTTAAATATATAACACTCACAACGTAGAACTTGAAGCGTTTTTGAATCCGGAAGCAAAATTAGCATAATAGTTATCCCTACATAAAGATAAAGTTCTTTTCTAATCTATCTTTCGCATTGTTGAATTCTTATACAAAGATATAACAATGCATATATTTAAAAATATGCGCGCCCGTGAATGATACATTAAGATCCTTTTGTTCGATACAGCAAGAAGCATCGTTTCTTCTTTATACAGATACAAATGTTAAAAACGGCATATTTGTATTTCGATAAATATATTTGTAACGGAATTGTAAATCTATTTAAGCTTGCAAAATTTATTTTGAGACGGCTTTGAGCTTCGAATATTTGGAGATCAAGATATTTTACATCCGTCACGTTTCCCCTTTGACCGATCCTGTCGCTTTTCTCTGTTCCTCTTCGGCGTATTTCGCTTTATCCTGTTCTTTTTCTATTTTCCTCGAATCGTGCTCGAGTGTCATTCGCCAGTATAAAACGCTTTCGCGTGCGACTCGCGAGACCTTCGGATTTTTGTAGAATATGCTGCGGCATTATACCTTGCGCAATTGGACACTTGGATATAAAAGGAGCTTTAGAAAAGAGCTTTTGCAGAGTCTCAAATAATGTTTACAGTTTTTAACTTCGATTAAAGACGACGTAATATTTCGTAAAAACGAAATAAACTCGTGTAAGAATATCATTAGAAAATGTAATTTGACGCCATAACTTTTTAATATTCGAGAAAATTAAAGTCATTAAGATCGCTTTTACATCTAGAATGATAGAATATATTTTCTCTTTCAAAATTATGCATTTTACAAACTGAAAATTGTATCTCTTTCTATCTCTTTATAATTTATTACATAAGGAATAAGATTTGTTTAAAAAAAGAACTGATAATTGTATTCAACTTCGATTATATTCAAGATGCTTATTTAACATCTAGATATTCTAGATCGTTTGTAATGTTACTGCGACTGTCAGATGTTGAACTTCGTACTCCGAAAACGCTCGAATAATTCCAATCTGTAATTATCGAAAGAAGCGAACGCTTCGATTTAATTCCGGTTCAAAGTGCTTGATACTTTTAGAAAGGGTTCTTCCGAATTATGGACGGAGACAAAGAGATTTAAAGTTTGAAGTAGCGGGCTGCGATCGATTGGGCATGAAACGAGGCGAAGTTTGCAGATCCAAGTGTGTTGGTGGATCTGAATGTGTGTACACTAGAAATGATGTTGACCGTACGGTTCCGGGAAAAGTCGTGGAGCATAGAATTTCATTGGAGAGTCATCATCTTCTGGTGTCTCGCTTTTCATTTAACTTTTTAGCAAGATATGTAACTGGAGGAAAATCGTTATGATTGCGTGTCTCTGTGAAATAATCCATTCGACAACTTCGCAATGTGATTTAAGTAAACCTTGATAAGAAATTTTGATAATTTAAAAAATTCACTGAAAATAAAAAGAGAATAAAAAGAAATAAAAATAAATGGAAAATAGAAATAACAGAATATTATATAAAAGCTTTTAACTGTGACTTTTATATAATATAATGTTTTTAATAGGATTATAATTGTTTTTGATAGTTTTAAAATCTTGCAATCAAGAAAAATGTATGTGATATTTAATGTTAAAAAATTTAAGATTATTAAAATAGATTAAGATCTTATTTTTAATATAGTTTCGTCATATAGGTATACATTAGGAACATATTTTGAAGATATTTTTAATATTGTGGTACACGCAAAAAAATGATTAGATAAGAATAACAGTCAATGGCCCTGTCCAAAAGTCGACAACTAGTTACATGAAATTTAATAAACTTATTTTTTCCGTGTAGGGACAGCTAATGTTGTCATTACCAAAGTTTAATTTTTTAGCTGTTAAAATTTTGGTGCTGCAGTAAAAAATATTCGCTGCTAGAACCAAATAACGTTTAGATAAATCCATTATGCTAATTTCTCTTAACAATAGTAATTAAATCAAATTGAATGTTTCATATAAGATAATGAAGAATAGCTGCTACTTTCTTAGCTATTCATATTAAACACATTTTTAATTGCACCTAATAAAATTATATTTCATAGGAAATGTATTTTATTTTTAACAACTAATTTTTAGTAATAACAGCAAACTTTGAACTAATTAATGACATTTAGCTAATATTACTAAATTATTTTTTTGCGTGTAATAACATAAGGTAATAATTTTAATATCATTTGAATAAAACAATATTATACTATTTCCACATTTCTTTTTGCTTTTATAGTTTTAAAGAGTTTTTAATTTCTTTCTGCTGAACTTCTTTAAGATGTGATGGACCAACTCTCTTTTCTGAATATAAAAACTTTCTAAATAATTAATATTAAATGTTTTGGTTTGGCTGTTCCAATAATTTAGAATTAGCATAGATGTTATAATAATTTTTAAAGCATCAAAATGCATTTTCAGTAATCTGACAAAAATGTTAGCATAATCCGCAGTTAAAGTGCAAAATATTAAGAATATTATCAATAACAGTCCGCTTCTTTCTTTCGCGAACTCTGACATTTGTCAAGAATTACAAATCCACTATGATAAGCCGCTTGGTAATCTTCCGACGTCGTTTACTGCCATATTCCGGGTAATACATTTATATACATATACCTGTACGTGTGCGTGCGCGCGCGAAATCGTACAGGGGTGAAAGGGCGGCATTTTGCCGGCGCGACACGGTGCGCCAACACAGACGGATAATATCGCAGGCGGGAACGAATTTTCGTGGAAAGAGGAAAGCGCGTCGATTACGTTTGGCGGGTGTGAGTGCGTTGGAGGTTTCGGGGTTGTCAGCGAGCGGATGATTGCGCGCCTGCGGCGTCACAGGGTTTCGCGATGCGCCGAGTACCACGTACATAATGTATAGCGCGTATTCCGAGTGGTCACCTACATCTTATGGGCGCTTCACAACGTTTTTTGAGGCTCGGCACTCTGTGATTTCAACGTCGGACTCGAGTGGTTGTGCTAATTATACTCTCACAATAAGATGTCAACGCTAATAAAACGAACACATTTTTTTCTGAGAATAGGTACTTCGACTAATTATGTGGCATTATCCAAACACTTTTATGATACTATTAAGGGCTTAATTTTATAAATCACAAATTCTGTCATTTCCAATTGCTCTTAAAGAATTTCATTTCCCCAACAAAATAAATCTAGCTGTGCCTTTATTTAACGTTTAATCTGGTTATTTAATATTTATATCAAATAATTTACGTGTTAGATAAATTGTTTACAAGATCTGATTATTACACCATTTAATATAAAATATATGATAAAAATAAATTTAATTTCCGTATACTAGATCTGTTTTTGAAAAATAGGAATTGTTTGACGGAAACATAAATTCTCATTTAATGCTTCAACGATTTTGTGTTAAATTTTTAAATGAATGTTACAAAGGTATGTAAATTGCGTAGATAAACTCAAATTTTTCATGCGTAAAACTCTGATGTAATCAGTGGTAACGCAGTGCGTAGCGTCAGACATTTGAAAGAGTTAGTAGAACGGTCTTAATTCGATCAGCCGCGAACACCGTTAATAATCTAAATAGAATATATTATTTCGTTAACAAAATATATGTTTCTATATTTATATTAAATATCTACAACTCTTTATATCTTATAGACTCCGTCATTCATAGATTCAATAATTAATTCCATAGTATAATTGTAAAAATATTTAAAGTATCGAAAAAATTTTAACAGAAATGGGAATGTGTGCAGTTAATCGGAATAGTTTAGTTATTTGCTTTAACAACTTTAAACTTTTATCGATTTACAGGCACATAAAGTGGACAAATGATAATTATTAAAGGTTCACTATAAAGTTTCACTTCGTTTTAGCAAAGTCGACACATTTAATATTTCGACCAATACTGCCATCGCCTTTAAATTATTATGCATATATGTAGGAAAAAGAAAAGGCGCGGAAGTTATCTATGAAACAAAGAATACTGCCGCGACGCCATTCTGCTATCTTGGTTATACATCAGCAATTAATCACAGCGTCTAATTAACTCCGCCAACAAAGTACGAGTAATTTCGAGACAGAGGCAGAGAAAACGATGTGGGAGAGCGTTAGCGTGTACGAGTGTATTCGCGGATGAAGGTGACGGCGAGAGGAAGTGGCGGGCGCGGAAGGCCTGGTGTTTCAACCCCCGTGTGGAGTCTCCTTAACGTTAGGAAGCTCTGCCACTAATTGAATCTCCTCTCTTACTCGCGTCTGGAGCCTCGACAACCGCTGGGAACCGGAGCACCCGTCCTGCATTAAACACCCCCGACACCCTGAGCACCCTCATCCCTGCCAAGCGGTCTCGTATCGCCCTCCCTCCCCGTTCCTCCCGCTCACCCTTCTCTCCCTTCCATCCTACCGCGAGTCCCATCCCATCCACCTTTTCTCTTTCCACCTCGCCGCTACCTCTCTCCACCTTCGCACAGAATCCAGCCCCCGCTAAGCGTCCCAGAAAACGAGCCTCCACCGCTGTTATATCGCCGTCGATGGCGAGGAACATCGACCCGTGTACATCTAGCCCATCCGTGTAACTTCCGTGCGGAAGATCAAGCTCGCTCATTTCTAAATATCGCTGCTGAACCGAGAAATAACTCGGATACGTTTAGCATATTCGCCCGTGTTTTCCATTTACATAAATATGTATATATCACAAATGATTTCTACGTCTTCAAGTAGCCATCAAGAGAATTAAGAGTTGGCTTATATTGAAGCTGACAATTATTGTTTAACGTTTTAAAATTACAAATTTTTTAAATATTATTCTTAGGATATTATTCTTACAAACGAATTTTGTCACTCTATGATTTCTCTATTTTCCTGACTCCTTTATTTAGTTAGAAATCATTTCGAAACAGTTACAAGAAGGCAAAAAATTTAAATAATAATCTGCTGTACAGAATGAATAAAATTTATCAAGAGTAAATTTGTCTGCATAAAGAGAGAAAAGAAAAATAAGCAGTTAAAAAAATTCAGAATTTTAAAACATTCCATTTTGTTTCCATTTCAGATTCTATTTTAAAAGTCTGGATTTTGTGTCCGAATGAATACAAGTTAATATTAAATATCAAAGGTGCTTGCCCCAAGAAACGTGACGTCGATCAAATGAGATGTCACCGAAAAACCGAAACGTCGCATGACGGTGCGTATCCATTTATGGTACCTTCACGGTTAATAAGTTCACACACATTCGAATTTCCCATAGTATCGCGTAATACAGACAAAATAATATTCAATCCGATGTATTAATGCCTGAAATTTTCGCCAACAGTGACATCTTGCTCATTAGTATCGATTTCGTCACGCTAGCTTTCCACTGATAATGCGTGAACTGTGGTCAACGCTTTGTTGGCCGAGGTTTATTTAGGAGAGTCTGGTTGACCGATAGTTACAGTCGATTTCTTCGTGGTTTATTTGCGGTCTTTCGCGAAAATACTCGAGAGGCTCGACGTAACGGTTCTCACAGTCATTCGTAGTTGACAAATATATTCTTACATCAATAGCGCGTTAAATTATATCTCGAAAGATAAACTATAGATTTTGAAAAAAATTTACGTATTTGTATACGTAAACTACCGAACAAAAGAATATCAAATATAAAAATATCAAAAATTTAAATTCTACTGAGAAATAAGAGAGTACATGAAATTTACAAAAAATAACGAATTGAGTGATTTTTAAAATCAAAATATAAAATTCTTGAAGATATAAATTTATATAAATTAATAATTGTATGAAATAATATCAAAGTTTGATTTATAAAAAAATGCTTCGAAAAATATAAATTCTGGATAAAGGAACGTGGTAATTGCGAAGTAAGAGTATTCGTAATTTCGTTCCACAACGGTTAAAGAAAAGATTCATATTCTAACAATTCAATATTTCGTAATTAGTAATAACTTTAGAAAAAATTATTGATACAATTAATAACTAAAAATTAAAATCAAGCAAGATCAATTATGTTAGACAAATGCAAGATTAACTAGTCGAGCAAATGCAAAATGTTATAAAATGACACATATATAATAACTTGTTACACTGATCAATTCGTCATATTATACTAGAAACATTAATATTATTCATAGCACTTACCGTCCTTATTCATATTAGCTTCGAAGCACTTAGCGAGACGACAAGCACGACATTGATTCCTGTGGGTCTTGTCGATTGGACAACGTCCTTTCTTGGCACCCTGTGCTTTGCAGATGTACTCCCGATTGCTGTGTATACTTCGCTTGAAAAACCCTGAACAACCTGGTAACCATAAAAAAATTTATTTTATATAACAATATGACATAATAAATGTCGATCAAATTGATCGTTAAGTAGGTATCTAATGCCAATAAGAAAAATTTAATTAAGTCATTGTGTAAAAGAAGAACAAATTTATTATTTTAATTTCTTTATATTCGATCTTTTTGAGTGTCTGATTAAAATTATAAAGAAAAAATTGTACATAAGCAAGTTTTGCAAAGAATATTGGGAAAAGATTTATTTTTCTTTTATAAATATGTATTTTTAATTAAAATTACCGTCGCAGCTGTAGATGCCGTAGTGTTTTCCAGAACTACGGTCACCGCATACATCACACAGTATGTCGAGCAATCTGTCTCCTAAAACACAAAAATACGTTATACTTTATGCAATTAACTTTTCGAAGTCATTATTTCAAAATGATCACGCGGAAAATGGCTTGCGACGATTTCTCCCTCGTATATTTTACTCTCGACGCAAATAATTATAGATAGTAGAAATATTTTTTCAAATTTTGTATAATAATTTGAATCATGGAAATTAATTGTATCAATCACATATATTCACATGTTATTTACAGAATTAAATTTCATAGAAATAGGATATTTTACATTTAGAAGATTATTTCATGCAAATATTAGAGAGATTCAAAGCAATTAACGTCTACCACGATGTAGCTATGGTAATCATAGTTACGATAACTGAATCAATATTATCAGATTTATATTAAAATATTATTGCGCTCAAGTAATCAAGTAAAAAGAGACCGAGGTCTGTTAAAGGACTCTCGCGAAATCCCGTTTAAGAAAAGAGGACGGGCCGCAAGAAGATCACTGGTGCTAATCTGTTTCCCCCTTTTCGTAGGAACCCTAATCGTCCTAATGATCCGCGGCAAGAAAAACACGGCCATGCCTAAGCCAACCAAAGCCTTCCTTCCCCGTTCTGGGGAATCAACCGCCTTCGCGTCTCACACCCAACCAACCTAACCCGATCAACCCGGGTTACTTCAACCCCAACGGATTACTGCCTTCGTCGTGTACGCCAACGTCTTCTTCTTCTTCTTCTATATCTCCTGTCGTCTGCTGTTTATGATATATGTAAATTAATCTTGAAACGAATAAGAACTCGAATAAATAAAAAAACACGAACAGATAAGAACTCAATCAAACCGTCGATTAGCTTTAAGGGTTTCTATTTTCTTAAATAATTCTTTTTTTCGCACATACTTAAATTAGGAATAGCTCTAAGAATTTCTACGTTTCAAAAATATAATCTATAACTCTAATTTAAAATTGTTTCATTTTCGTAATAACTTGCAATGCGATATTTGTATATTATTTGGGGAGAAATTTTTTAAGTGTCTTGCAAATCTGGATTATTAAGAACGTAACGAAAATAATATTCCCGATTTCTCGAAAAATTTGTCAATGACACATTTCTGAGATAAAGCCGGCTGTCGAATTTTCACGGAAATTTTCAATTAACAAACATATAATAAAATAAAAGTGCAATAAAACTACATTAAAAGTATAAAGCGAAGCTATCACGCATTAGCGAAATTGGATAATAAGATTAATCCATTTTCAAATAAGTTATATATTCGACTTAATATAAAACGTATTTTATTTTTTCAAACTTTTGTTAAATGGCAGTTTCTGATTATCTGATAAAGAATACATAATGAATGAAACGCTAAAGATAATATAATCACTTAGAAATCCGTGGCACTTCTCATCTATTTACAAAATCACGTATAAATATTAAAAAATATATTCTCATTAATCGTTGCTTTGTATATCATTGTCTAAATATCCAGCAACATACAAATATTGAAAAAATTTAAAAATTATTAAATGTCTTAATTTAAACATTAAGTACTTTAAATTATTTTTATTTTAACACATTTAATTTCTGATAGCTGCAATTTATCTCATAAATACACGGAAGATTCAAGCATCGTCAATTGCATTTTCGCGTTATACTAAGTTTTCAAAGTTCCGAAAACCACATTTTATCAAATTCATTAAAAATAATTAATCAATTATCTCTCGATCACAATGTAAAATATATATATCATACTTTACATTCGAGTGATACGATTTACCTGTTTATGTACAAACTTTCAAACACTATTAATCGCATGAACGCGCTACACAATTTTTTAGATTTCAAGATTTTGCAATTTAACTGCCTGCAGAAGCTACTCATTCCAGCACTATCATAATCGCTTCCCGATTGCAGTAACACAATCCTTCAAAACTGGAGAACAGGATTTACTTATTGATAAGTAGAAATGGAAGAGAATCATTCGAGACACCATCAAGTTTCGCCCGGTCGTAGTCCACGATTTTTCAATACGCGAGAAGTTGCGATTTACCACTAAATCGAGAAGCCGCCGCGTTAAGTCACTTTCACGTCGCGCACCCCTATCTTCGTCGCGACAAATGCTCATTACACTAGTTAAATCCTTTATCGTGAGTCAAGATCAAGCGAAAGCGGGAAAGAGAGAGAAAGAGAGAGAGAGAGAGGGAGAGGGAGAAAGAGAGAGAAAGAGATGCCGCGAGAGTCTTTGGAGACTGACCTGTGCCCATCTCCTCCGCAGCTGTTCAAAAGTCGGACATCGCCAGAGAACGACGTATAGCCGAGGCCGTGGTCCCGACGCGGCGCCGAGGAGGTCGCGCGAAGTCCCGAAGCATTCTCCGTGACGGGATGGCTTCAAGCCTCGACGTACCTACTCATCTCTCTCTTTCTCTCTCTCTTTCTCTCTCTCTCTCCAACTCTCTCTCTCTCTCTTGTCGGGAAGGGCGTACTCGCGTACTCGTGCCCCGTGTCAATGTGTACATGTATCTGCGCGCGTGTATGAGTGTGTCTATTCGTCCGTGTATGCGCATATAGGGGTTGTTGCCCGACTGGCTGCCGGAGCAGCTATCTCTCCTGTCCGTAGCCACATCACGGAGAATCATGGGTCGTTCCCCGATACGGTCGACACGGTCCGGTGGTGGGTCGCCGCGGGTGGGAAGGGGGGCTGTCTCCTTATACACATCTCC
>VBVR01002832.1:0-20345 GCA_011638315.1 Tetramorium parvispinum | reverse complement strand
AAAGTTACAACTGTTTGAAATTTGCCTACTTTTTGAGTAAGTTTCGGGTGTCCCCTTAATTTTTTTTAGGAGTGTATCATAAAGACTTTTTATTTGGTTTTTAATCTTTTTTATAAAAAGGTTATAAAATGGAATTTGAATTTAAAATATACTGTTAATATACATATATTTTTATAGGTCTAATAAAAAAAAAAGTAAACAAACAATAAACTTTTATTACACATGAAACAAACAACATTTCTCTTCGAAGAAAAACTAATGTTTATTATACTTTACCACCTAATGATGAAATTGGAAAAAATATTTGATCGCTTTATCTGATAATGAGAACTATCACGTTGCATACATAAAAAGTGTGTGCGCGTGAATTGAATAATTTATACATATATTCATAAACGTTTTGTATTTATTGAAATTGTTTGTGCTGTTAGAGCTTCATTAATAAGAAATTGATAACAAAGTATATTGATACTTTCTTTATTGAAAAAATGAATGGAAATCTGTATTTTGGAATAATGCTAATCCAAATTTAAAGTATTAAGTTCTATGTTAAAAGATTTTGCTTAATTATTTTATATCCAAAAACAACAAGATTAGATAGAGTTTACAAGAAAAATTTGATAATATTGGTGACGAATAGATTAAATTATTATCAAATAATATGCTATAATAATTATTACAAAATAATATACGAAATTATGCTATAAAAAAATTTACAATCTGTAAAATATTTAATAATGAAAAATTTTTATTTTGGATCATAGTATTATTGTCAACCATTGTTTTTCATGTATTAAAGGACGTTTATCTATTTCGAAGAAATTCAACGCAATAGAATTATTAATTATGACAATATAAATAGCAAAGTAGTATTGCTGTAATCTCACATGCTTATTTGAAAATAAATTAACTTATGCAATTATATGACAATCAGATATTCTATTACGCACCGCTAGTTCGCCGTGACACGTCTTACTCCGATGAGCCAATAAATACTCTTTGCATTAAGAAACGTTACATTCACGGTGGAAGATAAAACATCCCGTTTAATTTCCGTGCACGTCAAAGTAATTTGAATTTTATAGACGCGAGATTTTATGGACTCTTTATAACGCTTACTGTGGTAATAGTGCTGAGAAATAACCATTGTGGTTTAACCATTACATTATTGTTAGATTAAGGAGAAATACACAAAAGTGACGTATGCAAATGTAATATGCATGTACGGAAATGAATTTTATATTTTATATTTAGTTCCATACATATAGTATATATGTATAGAATTATCATTGTTTTATGATATGTATTTTGTACAGATGTAATTGTATAATTATTTTCTATTTATAAGAAATAAATGGATGATTCTCTATTTGTTCACAAAGTTTATTGAGTCAGAATAAATTGATGACTTAATCTATAGAGATTTTCTGGAAAAAAAAATGATTTTGATAACAATGGCATTGTCTTACTAATCTTTCTGAGAGAGAAATGACTAATATGTAAAAACATTGTGAGATGAGGTTTTGTTTATGATAGATTTGTACATTGAACTTTGGAGCAGTCCAGTAATCTTAATTATAAGTACATCGATGATATATTACAATCTTTTTCATATAATAATAGGTGCGCATATACTTCTATGAATTCTCTTAACATTTGAACTGGTAGAACATTTGAACTATTGGAATTTCCATAACGATAATTATTCATGATGTGAAGTGTTTAACAAAGATTTTAATCGGAATTGCAGAAAAGTTGATACATCTTACAATGAAATATGAATGTGCCATTTCTAAGAATAGATTATACGTTTATGAATTTAATTAACTATAAGGTATTTTTAATTTATTCTAAGTTATTCAACATTACGAAAACAATTTTTAAATATCCTTTCAAATAATTATGTGTGTAAAAAAACTGGATAACACCTACAAAAAAAAATTTTAAAGACCAAAATATTTATTTATTCTTATTACTTCTTTGTACTCTTAAATTGCACACTATTTTTTTTATATTTTCTTAAGATTTTCAAATTACAATATTGCTTTATGATTAAAAAATTGACGCATTTATTTACCTCTAGCCATCGAAACGACTGCGTCTTTGGCGGCATTCGCAATGCATTCTAATACTTTCGGGTCTGACTGCTTACAAGTCTTGAAATTGCTGGCTGTAAAATAGAAAAAGAGAGAAAACTATCGTGTGTAAGTTATTACATAACTGACTGCATTGCTGCAGATCCAATAAACCTGCGTGCTCACTCGATCTTTAAACGGTTGCTGGCTTTCTCTTTAAATCTGCATGTCAATTTCGGTCAATAGTGCAAATTCATTCAATTTAATAAAAAGCAATTGATCACGAGTGGATCTAATTGTTGATTTTGATGCGACATAATTAATGATTCAGCAAGTGATTGGTATTTTGATTGAAAATGCAAAAGATTTTGTATTTAACTGAGAACTATCAATTTGATCTACATTTTTAAATATATTATCAAATATAATTATCTTAATTTAGTTTTATATATTTTTTAAATTACATGTATATATAATTATCTTTGTTATTACATACGTAGTATTATTAAAATTATTTTAAATAAACGGCAATTTAATTAAATAATAATAAATGTCAATTTTCTATTATTTAACATCATATTTGATGTTAATTAAATTTTAGTTTTAATTAATCTTAATTTAGTTTAATTTATCTAAATAATTTAATAAATAATAATTTAATAAAATAATAAATATTAAATTAAAATTGTATTAAGTTCAATATAAATATATGAAATACATTAACAAGATAATCAAAATTATTTAATTATTATTAAATTAAAACTAAATTTGATCTTTACTGAAGTCTCTTCAGCCAATAATTGATTATGAATTGATTGGAAATGACTTACTTAATAGATATACTTAGATAGTTAGGGAAAACCCGCGGACAAAGTCTGAGAAAAATCATAACTAATTTTAATACAATAATACAATTGAAATGTCACTACATTATTATCATTGTTTAATATACGACGAGACGAAGAGAGAAAATAAAATAAGCTTTATGTGGTCTATATTTTATTAATATTCAAAAATATTAAAATATACTTAAAATTTGTAACTAAAAATTAAAAATATTTTAATACAATTAAAATGATCTTTAATAAATTTAATAAAATTTATTAATATATTGCCTCAAATGTATATTTAATCGCTTGAAAGGTTTTCTTAGTAATATTTTTTGACAAAAATGATCAGAGGGAAGGTATATAGTACGTGAGTATAATTACGTTACTTACGTAGTTCTAACGCCGTCGTGCTTACAACCACTGCGAGCAAGAGAATCGTCTTCATTTTTAAATTTTATCTTCCGTTCGACTAAAAAAGAAATTTTTATGGGTAAAAATATTCAGCAAAGTTTAATATAAACTGGAAGACGTGGACAATCCAGACAGGCTATTTAAGCAGTGCTTGCCCCACCAGTTTCTATACTGGACATCGTTTGTACATAGTGTATATGTATGTATATATGTACCTACACATGCATTCAGGGTAAGGTATAGAAAGTGAACACCTGTTATTGTCCAGCGACATGTACAGGATAGATCAGCTATCAGTTGCCGTGACTTATCTGCTCAGATGATTATTTGACATACCAATGAATTTGAAAGATATATAATTTATTTTATGTATTTGTAGGAAAACAGAATATAGATCAAATATTTGAATGGTTTTAAATTGTAAATAGACAAGTTTATATCTACTTGTAATAAAAATATATCTAATTTTGCAATTTTTAATCTGTAATACATGAAAAATTATGAGAATAGTGATAAATAATAATATTATCTTTGACTGTTTAATTATGAAATTGCTCTACATATAAATATTTTTCCGATTGCATGACAAAAAATAGAAATTGGAATATCTAATGTTTTCTATTTCCGTCCATTGTAATCATGTTTTGTTTTGAGCAATTGTACAATTTGTTGCATAGACATATGAATATGTCATATGTCATATGTCTATGGTTTGTTGAGCAGTTTAAATCTGAACACAGGTGAAAACGCAAAAGAAGGTGTCTTGAATTAATATGACTATATATAGCATTAACGTTTAGAATGATTCATATTGTCATTCAAAGAAAATAAGTAACAAAGAATTGCAAATATACTGCAGACAATATTGCGAATGGATTTTCTCAGAATTACGAGATTATTTGTAAGCCCATACTGATACATTCACACGTATGTACTCTGTTGAATTTGAATCTTGACAAAGATTTGTTTGACATTGACAGATGTATTTCATTTGCGTTTTTTTTACTCCAAATGCTAAATAAGTTAATATAAATTAATTTAAATTGAAATTTTAATCAACTTAATTCATTAGGAAGGAAAAATTTTTAGTAAAAAGAGCCACCAATTATGACATTATCATTTGCATATCTTATGCGTTTCATTTAAATAATCTGTACAGTGAATTTAGACTTCAATTTCTATTTCGCATGTGCAACTTTTTTTCTAAATTAGAAAAAGATGTAAACGACGAAAAGATGATTTAATTGCGATATGTAAATGATTTGTCTCAATTCAAAGTGAAAAGCACGTATTGCTTCATCCAACGAAATAACTTCTTAAAATTTCAGAGAACACACTCGGCAATGGCCTTGACATTGTTTAAAATAGTTTGTGAATCACTCTCTAGTAAGACATATATGCCATACAAATTTACGAAGTTGATACACGAAATAGAAAGAAGTTTTTAATCTTTTATACAAGTTAAATCTGTATTAATATTTATGCAAATTAAATATTTATTTTTTGTTTTTTAGATATCTTTCTTGTGCCCATAGGACTTAATAATTGTATTATAATTGCATTGTAATTAGCAGAATAAATATAAGCTTGATATGTCGGATACAATGAGTGCGAGAAATTCTAATTGTGTTAAAAATTTCTTTAATACACATATGTAAGGAAATAATTAGATATACGTACAATTTAAGGATTTCATAAATGAAATGGGTTTGTCGAAACGGAAATGCAAAAGATAAATTTGATATTATGGCGTTTATTATTACACCGCTTTATTATTATAAATAAAGTGACGATATAAAATGCATTTTTATACAAGATATATTTACATACAGCTTAAAAGAGTAAATATATAAAAGTTGAGACACCATCAGTGTTGAAATTTTCGTTGCCAAATCTTTGAAATAAAAAAAAAGCTATTTTGCTCCGTATGGATCCTAGACTCTACAGTAAAAATCAAAGTTTGACGACATTATAGCACTCTTCATCAAAGAGCTCTTTTCTGATACTTGAGTGCCAGACTATTCAACGGTGGTCTAGTCTTCAGGACTCCGAGATCAACGGCGTGACCGGTGAGTGGACAGCTCTGGCATCGTTTACGCCTGTAATTCGTATTGCAGACGTTCTTCTCCTGCCGCACTATGTATCTGGGAAAGTAATGGACCCTCTTCCTCTGCGTTGTCGCACAAGTCGGCATTGTCACCACCAACTCCTGCTTGTGGAGCCCGCCTATTGATTCTGGAAATAATCGCTCGTTCAGCAAATATTGCTGCAACGATCCCGACGATCTGGATGACGTCAAGGTGTGACTCGAGCCATGTGTCTCAAAATAATTTTGCTCTCGAAATTTTCTCAGATTCTCCACTTCCTGCTCTACAAAATCCTCGGGATCGTCGTGCCCGAAGCATTGTTCTTTCCGCTCGCAATATTCCGATAAATCGTCTCTCTCTGCATATTTATCACCGCCGAGCTTCGCAGTCTTCTTTTCCAGTTCGCTTCTGCAGCAACAAGGACGATCTTGCTTGCACAACCGCGCTGTTTTTTTACCTCGCATCGGCGATTTCGACGCGGGTTTCTCGCTCGGCCCCGGTATCTGTCTCCTGGATCTGATAGTCTTTCGTAATGTTGACTTTGACAACTTTCGCGGAGATACTTGAGGCGAACTTTTGCTCGAGGCGCAGGCAACATCGGGCCCGCTTTGTTCGCTCGCCAGTGAATTTGCGAGCTCCATCGGGGATGTCGCAGATTCCAGCCTGTCGTCAATGCGTCCGCATTCACCTGGCAATGCCGTTTTCTTACCCTGCAGTCTCGCGCTTGTCATAAATCGGTGGTAACTGGCCGATCGCGGACATCCCCGCGAGCCTCCCTGATCCGCGGCTCGTAACTCGCAGATCTTGTTCTGGACATTGCGAAGAAATTGAGATCTGGGCGCGTAGTCGATCTTTTGAACTCTTCTGAGCGTTTCGCAGCTGATCGGCGAGATCAGTGCCGCCTTGTCGCCCGTCTCTCCGATAGGTCCGAGCTCGAGCTCGCTTCGGCAATGACGGCAGGGCGACGCGGATTTGTGCCGAGCTCTCGACGATCTTGCGGGCGGCTTGGTCACTTCGGATAATTGACAATAGCAACCCTTTACTGGCTTTCTAGGAGCGAGTTTTAAGCATTGCTCTCGGGGTTTCTTAGACGTTAGCGTAAGTTTCCCAGGGGCCAACATATCCGGGACTTGTGCGGTTGCACGTGAATTTTTGGACAAGCGCTCGAATCGTATTTTCCACAAATCGATGTATCTTCCTGCGTAATTGTCTTATCTTTTGCGATTGTGGCAGTTGATCAAAGATCTGCAAAAAAAAAATTATGAAAATTAAATTGCTTGAAAAACAATGATTCATACTTTTACTTATACACAGAATATATTTACTTAGCGTTGCATACACGTGATTTCTTCACTTCAGCATCGACTCTTCTAGAAGCTTCACCAACATGTGTTAAAGTTTTTCTCTTTTTCTTTCAGTGTCTCTATCATATTTGAAGTTTTAGACGTATTGTCATTAACATTATTGGCGCTCGAGACACTACCGTGCCTCTTGATATCGCAAAATTGAATCGTTTTAATTGTATAGGATGCTATCATTACAATAGTTTAATTTACATTAATACCGTTAAACATATGAATATTATTCTAATAAAAATCAAGATTATTTTAAAATCTAGCTGTAATAAATTAAAATTTGGTCATGTAACATTGCAGCACTATAGATATTGTAACACTGAAAACTTTGCATTATACATTTTTTTTGGATATATGTTTGCATAGGGTGGGATTTCTTAACCTAGCTTTTTGCTTTATTTATAACATTCATTCACAATTTTAGCTGCAATTTCTACGAGAGACTCATCAACGTTGGAAACCAGTTGAAATTATTATGATGCCTCTACGAACTTTCGCTTTCAACAACGTACTTTATACGTGCACGAAACCTCGAACACCAATCGACACGAAGTTCGACGCGAGTCCACTGTAAACAAAAAGGGACGCTCCAGGCTAGCCAAATTCCAAAAAACACATTCTTCTCGCGCTCTGGTATTTATAGTTCGCGTGTCGTCCGTCAGAAAAAAAAGGTTACACTTCATCGAGATTGCCATATAAAATTGCACGCTGTAAAAATTCGTTCGAATGATGCCAATTGTCTACGGTATGGGAAAAAAAAGATTCCGCTCGCTCGTTCATGCGCGGCAACTTCACGACGCTCGCTACTGCTCGCGCATGTGACGCCATGTTGATCATATGAGACACATGAAACGACGCCGTCCTAGGACGTGTTTCGCGGTCTGTAAATATAGTTAATTTTAACTGGGTAAGACAACTGCGTTAATGTAGGCGCGATAATACGTCGTAGGTGATAGCCTAATTCGTTGCATAGTCTTGATACACGCAAGATGCGCCCGATCGTTGCATGATCCGGTCTCGTTGCTCCACGCGGAGGTTATCCGTTTGTTAGGTTAGGAACGCCATCGCGGATTCATTCTTCGCACAGGTTACGCGCGGCGTAATCATGGATTCACCCGGGAGCGGAACGTCTCGCGATAACGTCAAATGTCCTCGCACGCTACCGCAGTTTTCCGATTTGTGTTCAATGCCGGCCACCGCCGCCGCTATCGCCGCCATTGCCGCGGCTGATGGCCGTAATACACAGTCGCAGGGGATAGACACCACTGCCCAATTACCGTACCTGCAAGAGCCATCGGTGAGTTTTCTCTCATTTCTTTGCACTACGTTCCCTCTTCTCTTTTTTCGTCAGTTTTTATCTATCTCGTTTTGCGATTTAATAAATTTTTCCCTTTTTGCCTTTTCTTTCTCAGACGAATCCGTTTAACAAGCTTTTTATATCGGGGTCTATACCTACCTGGGAAATGCGTCAAGGACGCGACAAGCAACTCCTTAATCAGATAATTAATATCCCGAGTTACAGTCAAAATAACGGCACACTCGGTGTGCAAT
This sequence comes from Tetramorium parvispinum, assembly GCA_011638315.1. Lineage (NCBI taxonomy): Eukaryota > Metazoa > Arthropoda > Insecta > Hymenoptera > Formicidae > Tetramorium > Tetramorium parvispinum. Next base: position 12,036 of record VBVR01002832.1, on the reverse strand, counting down.
CAAGCAGTCTTTGTCTTCTAAATAGTCTACTTCCGTGGCAAACAGATATTGTAAAACAAGAGACGGATATCCAGTCTAAAGAGAAGAACTTGAGGGTAAGATTCTGTGAATATTATTAAATTTTTTAATTATTTTTATATTACGCAAAGTTTACTTATGGCAGGATGAACGACTAAAATACAAGGAAAATAAAGATGTTATTTTAAAGTAATATCTAATTTATTAATATCCGTATTCATAGTCAGACCTTATATTTAAGATCTCCTTAAATTTATCTTTAGATGTTCTACGGATCATTTTATTGGCTGCAGAGTATCTAAAGAGGAACTTAAGGAGGCCTTAAATATAAGGCCTGACTATGAATAAGGGCATAAGACTTGTAAAATTACTTTGACCGTTGATCTTCTCACATAACTGTGCTTAAAACAAGCTTATCTTTTTTGTTAAATTCATATTGTTTTTGTTGTGAATTTCAGCAATCTGAAATTCTGATGAAGCAACCACAAACAGTCCTAGATTGTCTTCAGAAACTTCCATCTGACGTTTCTCTGCGGGATCTACTGGAACTATGTGCAGAAGTAAAAAAGGAGAAAACACAGGAGGAGAAAGTAGAACACATGCAGACTAATATTTTAAATATACCAAATATCAGGAATATCTATCTACAAAATAGTAACAATTTCGCAAATTCGGATCAGATGACAGTGACTGTTAATCCGAATGATCTGACTCTGCAAAATGAACAAGAGATTGAGAATAGTATACAAAATAGTATACAAAATGTCCTAAAGGTCGAGCAGCAAGTACAAACCGATTTGCCAAGAAAGTCGAAATTTCGAGCAAAATTTGGCGAGATCAAAACCACTGTCTACGATGGAATTACATTTTATAATTGCCCGGAATGCAGTGTGGCAAGTACAAGCAGGGTGGAAGTCGAACAACATGTACAAAACCACGTACAAGTAAATATATATCTTTACAATATATATTTGTTTATAACATATACATATATATTTTGGCTTTGATTCTCAGAAAAACCGATTTTTTTCAAAAGAGTTCCTTCTAAATATGAGATTTGACATGCATAGAAAATACACGTCCCTTTGAGCTAAAAAACAACATATTATTAAAAACTCATCAAAGTCGTAGGGGGACACTTACGTGAGTTTTCTTATAAAAAAATTTTTAATTTATTTTAGGAACGAAAGTACCAATGTAAAGAATGTGGTGCTATGTTGAAAAGAAAGGAACATCTCGATCAGCATATGCGAGGTCATTCGAACGAGCGACCTTTTAAGTGTGATGTATGCCACAAGGCGTTCAAGAGAAATGAGCATTTGACAAGACATACCGTCATCCATTCTGGCAACAAGGATTTTCTGTGCAAGTACTGCCACAAAGCGTTTTCGCGTAAAGATCACTTACACAAGCATCTTCAAACGCATTTTGGTACTCGTAAAAATAAAACGAAGGAGGATTCTTATTATGGTGATCAAAAAGATACAACAAGAGTATTCGATATTGATACCGGACTGATGCCTAAACAGGAGGTAAGCTATGTTCTAAAGGATAGTTGCTTACTGAAGCAAGAATCGCATTTTTTGCAACACATGCAAAATTCAAAAAATGCGAGTCTATTGCACACGTTTGCCTCCCTTAAGGAACATGTAACGAAAGATGTAAATATATCCGAACAAACAGAGAATAGTGATATGAATGAAAATGCAAGGTATTTAATGCCATCTTAGTTGGAAATTAAATCCGCGTATGTTCCAAAAGAGCAATATATGGCGAATAATAAAGCCGCCGTAGATAATTTCAATTTTCGAACCCATATTTTGTCATTTTTTAAACGATTATCATTATTTTAGATTTATAGTTTAATTTTAATATGTCGAAACGTTTTAACATCGGATTAAAGGCATATGCAGGATGTCCCATAACAGTCAATCAATACTTCAGAAGGTGAAAAAGGGTAAAATTTTGAACAAAAAGTTTTTTTTTCTGTTTTTGGGTCGGATCATTATTTGCCAAGTTATTAACAATTACAGTTAACTAATCAGACAGCGCGCGGCCGGAGTATGCAGGGGCACAGCATGCCATGGGGCTCTCGCGTTTACCGTACATTTCCTCAGTTAAAATTCTATTTAATTTTTCATATTAATAAATGAATAAATTAATAAATCAGATAAATAGATAAATAAGAATAAATATAAGAAATATATCGAATTTCGATTATTTTTTTATTATTTGCTTATTTATTATTTTATTATTTTGTTTATTTGTTTATGTATTAATTCATTTATTAATTAATTTATGCATGAATGGTAAGCGCGAGAGGCATGCTGCTGCGCCTCTGTGTACTCCGCACTGTCTGATCAATTAACTGTAATTGTTAATAACTCGGTAAATAATGGAAGGAGAGAAACGGAAAAGCAACTTTTTATTCAAAATTTTACCCCCCCTCTCCTCCAAAGTATTGATTAACAGTTATGATATTCTGTATATATTGAAAAATGCGTATCGCGTTTAGAAAGATATACAGATATCATACATACATATATATATATCTCCTCTATTTTAAAGTCATTGGGACCTAATACATTTTCTCTATTCTACAATTTCTCCTCAGTTTTCATTTTTACTTAATAGTATATATGCAGAATAAAAATATTCTTGCACGCGATCTGATTTTTGCTTGATTTATGATTGTAGATAATATGTCGAGGTATTTACTAGGTACTAGTAAATCATGAATTGTTGGAAAGCAATATAAGAGGAGAAATTCAGTTTAGAGGAAGTTAACTAGAGAATAGAGAAAAACTTACAGAATAGAGGGGTTCTGTATATCATACATGTTGCACCTTTAATGTCGATAAAACGTTGAAATAATTATGCTAAGCTATAAGATAAGCTGTGATTAACTGACTTTATTATCTTTGTCTTTCCATCATATCCACTCATTTTTCCTCGTCATCTCTTCCATTTTATCGTATTATTTGTATATTTTTTTAAAATAAAGTTTTACATTTTCAAGAAAATATTACAATTTAAAAATATGAGAAGTATTTATTTGATAAAATTTTGTTTTAAATTATAATTTTTTTGTAAACTTATTAGTAATCATTATCACACTTACGTAAGCGTGCGTATATTGTCATTCTTAAATAAATTAAATTCCGAAGAAACAGAATTGCCAATGTATTAACTGTTATTTCAATTATTTTAAATCTTGATTTGTTTAAATTTATTTAAAGATTCTTCTTATACTTCTTATATAAAACGAACATTTTTAAACATGATTAAAAAATCGATGTGAGGATGTGAGATATTAATAAATAAGGAAAGGCCAATTTATGTAATTGCATGCTTGTCTGCCTTACTTAAGTTAGCCATAGGGAATATTAGTTATTGTACAACAACAATTCTAGTCCATTATTATTATTTTTAATTTTAATGGTTACTTGCAGTGAACTTCGAGATTTGGCGATAACTAAAACACATTTACATTAAATCTGCATAAATAATTAAGAATAAGAATAATTATGAGAGATATTATTAAAATTGTCAGAACCAAGTTTGCTGATAGAATAAAAGATGTCTTCTTTTAAAACAGAATATTGAATAATAAATAGTTCCGTGGTTCAGAAAATTCAGAAGTTTCTCGCTCTTATATGTAATACTTTTGTTGCATATATTTTTATTCTATTAATTTGAACTGGAAAGACAAACAAACTGGTTAATAAATATGTGGAGAGATGATAATGCTTGCGAAATTTTAATAAATTGATATATTAACATAAACTTAAATTGATATATTAACAGAAATTTCAGTATGGGCATTGAGACATTATCAATGATAAACGGAAATATTAAATGATATACTGCCAGTCATTTTATTAAAAAGTTATACATTATTGTCAAGTAGAACACAAATAATTCTATCTGAGGCAAAATATTCATTGATGAATGTTGAGATTTACTTTTTTCAGAATAATAATAGTTTTACCGGAAATAACTGAGAAATCAATTTGTTCTTAACAAATGTTTCGAATAATATTTATAAATTTACGTTATACAGAAATGTGTTCCAAATATTACATAAAACGAATGTTACAGTTTTACAATTACAAATTAATATTTTTATACGTGAAAAACATATTAAAATGCATTAGACGACATTTCCACGAACGGTATTTGCATTTGTTTGTTAAGCATTCAGATAATTTTTTATCTGAATTCATTTCTCATCACTTTTTCAAATGAATCACTTATCATATTCTGTATTCTGTCAAATCATGGTTTAGAAAATAAATTTTTACAGTCTCAAAAAAATGTCACTGGTTGGTACCTAAAAATATTGATAAAAAAGATTTAATGATTGATTCTTTTTGTAAATTTATATCGCATTTTAGCTTAATAAAGTTTATTAAAATAATCTCTGAAACAAATACAAAATTATAATTAAAAATATTATAAATATAATAATAAAATTTAAATTCTCAGATATGAAAGACCAATGTTTTGCATTTGGCATTATTTTTAGGATATCCGCTTGTCCGACTCTTTAATTTTAGTTTATATACATATACTAGAGCGAGATTGTTAAAGGATTTTCATACGTCGTACATTCGTGACAATTATGATTATATTTCTCTAACGTTACGTATGTGCGATGTATGTACGACTATGTATGTATGCGTTAGATATATGAAATAGAAGATGATATTAAGAACACATATACCAGAGCCTGATATCACATAATACAACCAAAGACTTCATACACTTCATGCGTCAAATAGCAGTATTTTAGATCATTTGCGCTGGGTTTTTTTTAATTCTTTGATCCTGATGATTTAATAATGTTTATTGAAAGAAGGATTTTTGCATAAAGAAGGGCCAATAGGACATCCTTTTCAAGCGGTGATTTTCATGATAGTTTCTCACAATTTTTTTCATTGAGATTAGAGATAATGTAAGATAATAGAACTTTTTAAACAGTGAATGTGCATTTATAGTACTCGTGTTTAACCACTGTTTCGAACAGTGAAGATGTGCGTTTACAAGACTTTATGCATTTATCCGGCAAGAGAATTGTTATTGTATAATGATAACAAAAAAGATAGATAAAAATAACATGTATTTTTCAGATCGAAATATTTTTGAATAAAATGTGTAATGTAAAAAGATTGCAGATTATTTCTTTATACTTCTCAGGAATGTATCGCGTGTGCAGTTTTCGTTCGAGCATTGCAAAGACTAGCGTTATATAGTTTTACCCAATATCGTACGATAAAATGATTGTCTGTGGCACTAACGATAAAATATTAAGAATAATGTTGAATTTTGTGTCATCTTCAGAAACTAAACCTTTGCATTTCAGAGCTCTAACGGGACGATATAATATTTCATATTTATACAATATGAATTGCGTTACTCGTATAATTCGACAATTAGCGAAATGTAAAAAATACTATTATTGATTTCGTATAATATAAATTTTATTTGTTTTATATATTTTTACAGTAGGATGTGTGCGAGCAAAATATGACAACAGTACAAAGGTATAAAATTATTTGATATCTGTGTGCTGCCCTCACTTCCTTTTTTTCTCTATTTCTTTCCTCAAATATATATATATATATGTGTATATATTATATTTGATACTAAATGTATTTAATTGATATTAAATTCTCATTTGATATTTACTCGTATACACTTGGCGTGTATTTTTATTTTGTATTTGAACATAATTCTTATATTGGATAAATTACAATTGCAGATGTTTGAGTTATTTGGATTTAATAGATTTATAAATAGATTAGCATAATATACTTTTTGATCTAATGTATTTTATTTTGTTTCTCTGTAGTTTTATTAGTGTGTCATCTTTACGTTGCCACAAGCAGCACCCGATAATTTCGTATAAATGTTGTAAGTAAAACCGAAAAGGGATCCAAGCCACTCGAGCAGGTGATGACTCATCGCCGTTGTTTCTGGCGTCACGATTTCCACTTCATTTTTTTTATCCAGTTCTTCGTCTTGCAGCTCCAGTTGCCCCAAAGGTTGAATATCATTGAACCAATCGTCGTCAGGCAGTGTCTTCCTTTTGGAACTTGTTACGTTCTCATTCATTTTTTTCGTTTTTATTTTGATAGATGAGTCGTTCTTGAGATTGCTCGAATTCGCCTTGCTATCGCGATTCTTTAGTGCCGACAGTGATTTTATCTGATCCAGAAAACTATTGTTAGGATACTTGAGATTTGTATAGTTATCTGCTTTTATCGTGTCGGCCCAGATTAGTCTCAGAGCTTGCAAATTAGAATCCGACATGTTCTTCGCCCGAAACTTTTCTACGTTGCTGATGTTGCTGGGTTGACGGAAAACAAAATTATACGTTGTGCGTAGTTTCTCCCAAAAATTATCTAGCGACTTCGTGGTATCGTTGAATTGTTTGTGATACGCCGCCAGTCCATCCGCTGGAAACAACTTCGTTATTTGTGGCTTTGGTTGCACTCTTGTAGCAAAGAGCTGTAAGACATATCAAAAGTGACTGGAGTTTACGATTTCATATATCATAACATGAGCATTAAATATATTTTAACATTATAGCAAAATATTCTATTTTTATTTTATTCCCATAATATGTTTATATATTCCTGTAAAATGTTATAATCAGGATATATACAGAAATATTATTCAACAGTCGAGTGAATTTTCATAACATAAATTTGATCAAACGTGATGTTGTAATATACCGCGGACAGATGATACAACACATAATCGTGCGTTGCAGCATGTTCATTCGCTGAATTTACCAGCGACATTATAGAGCGGCAGTAATTTCATTTTCACAAAAATTATAAGTTACGTCGCCAGTCGTGGTTACAACTTGCGATTTTTACGCTCTGATTAAGAATAAATGTTATTTTCTGGAAAGAACCTGTTACTGCGAGACTGAAATAATTATATTTAAAGCTTTTCGCGCATGTTCTTTCTGGTTGCGATTAGGAAGTTTGCTTGATATAATATTCCTTCAATAGAAAATCGCCAGGAGCTTTCACGTAGCATAAATTGTGTATAAGTCAGATATGACTTACAAGTACAACCAGAAAAGGTTTCAAATTTTATTAAAATTAATCATAAAGAGGTCCTTTGAAAAGTTTGAAAAGATTAATGTAAATTTTAGCGGATGTTCTGATAATAGAAAATTACAAATTTATATCTTATAAAATTTTATAAAAAAAGTGATTTACGAATAAAAATTGGTTATAAATAAAACAATAAATTTTGATTTGGAACAAATGATTAAAAGTTAAAATCAATATGATTTGGCAATATAAAATGATAATATTCTGTTTTCCCTGAAGTTACTTCATATAAATTTTTATCAAAATTAATACTAGAAAGTCTGTTGGCAAAAGTAATTTAATATTTTATATAAAATTGAATTTAATATTTTCAAATATGTATTCATTAAAATAATTATTAAAAAACAGTTCAATATTACATTCAAAATTAATTAAGAAAGTATTGTGTTATCTCTATTGATATATATAATAATACAATAATATTGTTAAAAAAAATGTAAGAATTACAGAAAGAATTTTACGGTTTCGATGAACGTATGATAAGTTGGAATTAATCAATTTAGAGTTAAGTACTTACGCAAAGAAGACAATATCCCAAAAGCTTCATGCTTCAGAAGATATTTTTCGATTTGTGACTTTCCTGGACTGTTCGGACGATCGACTGAAGGCCTCCTTCGATTTCAAAACCTTTTTATACTTATGTGCAATGCAAGAGCGTAAGCGTGCACCACGACTGATTGATTTTCGTAGTTTGTGTCCATTGTCTTTCGCCTGCGCCTCTGCGAACCATCGGCATAGAGTTGCCCAACGAAATTGATAGTCGTGGCACGCATGGTTGCTTCGCGGCCAAATCGGCTCGGCTCGTCCGAACGATTTACAATATTGGTCCCCGATTTTTATGGCAGGTCAAGGTATTGCCACATCATCGCTTCGATCATATCGAAGTTCGTGTAGTGCAAAAATTAACGGATTGCATCTCATGTTAATCCATTTGCATCGAACAATGTGAACGAAATGACTATATTTAATAGCTTCTTGTAGTGGAGGAAGTTACATGTGTTACGTCTTTTCATGAAATACCAACTGCGGCGTACATGGGGAGGACAGAACATTTGCGAAGACATTTTGTTTTTGCCCCTGATATCATCAGAATGCGTAATTTATTTAACAAAACGGCACATTTGTGGATAATAGAATGTACACGAGAGTAAAATATATTTATAAGTATATATATTCATGTTGTATAAATTTACAATAAGAACCCCGATGGGCACAATGGGCAAGTTTTTACACTTATCTAGATCATTGGCGGTCATGATACAATTATGTTCGAATGACTTAAATTCCTTTATACAAGATCACTAATTGTACCTTGATGAAATAACTAATCTTTTGTGTCTTTATGCTGGAATACTCAAATGTAAGTATGATATGACGGGGAAGGAAGAGTTACGCATCCTTCTACGAAGTCTCTTCCAAATTTCTATGGAATTGTTTTACCCACCAACTTGCGAACAATAGAGTCTTGTTGTGGTTTGACGAGCATTGAAATGTAAAATATGAATCGATTGTGTGAAACATGAATAAAGAATGCGTTTACTGATGAGCATACGCTCGATCACTACATATATTGATTCAATAATATAGAGAATAAAAGAGATTATCGAAGATGATGTTTCAATTAACGCGAAAAAGGAGGATGGGAGAAAATAATAGCAGAGTGTGCTAAAATGGACCGTTAAAATTTTTATGAGAGTCTACGTTGGCTTAATGAAAGGGGCTGATGCGCGAGGGAGAGCAGTAGCACTCGAAGATAAATTACGAAAGATTTAATAGTTGAGTCGAGTTTTACGAGGCAAATGACGTTAATGGAAAGATAAAAAGGATTTATTACACAGACGAGCAATTACAGTACTTAGTTACTACAAATGTGCATAAGAAGAATTTCGACCTTTTCACAATGGATCGCAAGTAACTAGAAGCAAAAGCTTTATGGAAAGTTATCGTAGATATAGCAAATAGTTAGACAGTACAATGTTTTTAAGCGTGCAGAATTGTTTCTTGTTCGCGTACCTTGTCCATCCTTAATTTCAGAAATTTTGTGCGATAACTGCGGCATCGTGCAATCCCTACTGAAATATTAAAGTTAATAGTTCGTTACATTTCGCATATGCATATATAAATTGTTATCATTAATTAAGAAAAGGACCGATGTTTCAATGTGGACTGCACGATATCTAAAGTATTACGATTATGTAAAATCGTGAATCGCAAGTTACAACTTGTCGTTTAACAAGTAAAATTTTGTAGAATTTCGGATTTAATATTAGAGAGAGAGAGAGAGAGAGAAAGATATTCGAAGCGTGTAACATCTAAAAAAGTATTACGAAGATAAAAATTGCAGTTTCTTAAGATTCTATAGACATCTCTAGAGTCGTGGATTTTCGAAAATTGACAACGGAAGGATTTCATGATGTGGCAAGAATAGACATATTGAAATAATATATACATATATATTGATTGTCGAGTAAAATCAAATCTTAGTCAACTATTAATGCCTCGGTTGAGTATCACAAGGACTTTTGGTCGCGATATCGAGTGCGGAGATTCGTCACATCTAAACTGTTTAATAGTAATCTATGTTTAAAGTGTACTTAGCCTGCATAAAGTGTGTATATACTATATGTAATCTGTTACAGCAAGATTTAAAAACAAAGTGCGTGTCTAATACAGGATACAAAATATTTTGTGCAATCTGTGATAAAGAGTATATCGCAATTCGTAAAATGCACATACGAATGTATATATGTATATATACTTATAATCATTTAAATAACAATAATTGTATACCCGTAACAATTCGGAAAACAGTCTACTGACAGCAATCTGCATTGAAATGCACATTAAAATGTATTTAATCTTTGAATATATAAACTGAAAATAATAAAATTAAATTTTATTACAAATTGCTGATAGGTATAAAAAAAATAATTGTAATACAATAGTATAGTACATAGCTATTAGATTAATTAATATTGCATATAATTTCAGCGCATTTGCTATTAGTAGACGATTCATCCGTATTCCTGGAAGGATTTCTAGATCTATATTAGCATCCTCTCTTGTAACTCTAAATGCAACTGCCTACGCTCGAAATTAGACAGGCGTATTTAGGATTAATCGCGACGATGTAATGCAGATCTTAATTTATGAGGCGCCGAATATATCTAGTAAAAAAACATATTAGGAAGTGTATGTATATTGTTATTTTTTTATGGTGATTAATTCGTCACTTTCATAAGGCTCGTTATTCCTGGCCTATGCAATAACATGGAGAATGAATCGATTTACATAGACTTGGAATTGCCACGGCCAGATAAAAGTCATGAAAACGCGTGCTCAATAATTATTCTTATCTAACAAAAGTCCGTCGCAGTCTCTGTGTGGCAATTGTATGTGCTGAAATAGATTGAGATGCGCGCGAGGTTCGGGACACGATATGTCTCAAACTGTCCGCTGCCGTGAGCTCTGAAAGCTATCTCTTAAATTCATACGTTTGTATTATGGTCCCCCGTGCCTCAATAAGGTCCGACAAAATCACGAGTTTCTCTCTTTGGTTGCCTTTTCTTGGTCGTGCGTTCGGCGCCGTTAATGCAAATAAATTTTAAATACAATACAGATTGAATGCAATAAAATCATTTACAGATACTAATCATTTGAAATTTAACACCGAAAATAAAAAAAAACAAAAAATAATTAAAAGACTTTTATCTTTAATAAAAAAATATTTGCTTATATAAAAATTATCTATTACTTGAATGATTCAAGTATTATTATTAAACGATTAAAATAAAGTTTATTTAAATATATTATACGCAAGCAGATTATAAATTGCAATTATAATTCTATTATTTTAATAACTGGAATTCAAGATATAAACTTATTCAAGATGTAAATATTATAACTTAAAATATTAAATCCTATAAATGAATGGGACCCACGTTGTTTCATATTATTATATAATTTATATATATAATTTTGTATAAATATAATTATGCAAAATTATATAATAGTCTATATTCATAAAATATATAAAATTAATATCATAAATGATTATGTAAATTACATAATATAAAGTATTTAATATTAAATAAGAATTCAACTGTATATTTAATGGCACGAACTGAAGAAGGGCGTCGTTGTATCGCAGATTTTCGTTTACGAGCCTACTTTTTAAAAAATATGAATATTATACATACAAAATATGAATACAATATATGTACGTACACATTTACGTTTATATACAATATCTATGCAATCTATGTCGAAATCGAAATAAGTGAACTGCAAAAGACACTTATAAGTCATAAGATTTCAGACACATGAACGATCTCTCGCTACATGATTATTTCGCAGCAAAAAATCTGCTGATTTGATGGAATACTTTGTTATGTACGGATAAGTATACACATGAGAGATTACTTTGTTACGATGGTTTTAAAAACGCAACATGTTCCATTTTTTCACGTAACATTGGCGTATACAAAACATGCATGTTTATACACGAGTTGTATACGGGTAGTAATTTAAAGGAATATCGATTTCAGAATTACATAATTATTATCGTACTGCATAAAATAATCGTTGAACAGTCAAATACAAATAGATTGTATGACATGCAAATTAAAAACAAAAGGAAAAAAATCTTTTATGAAATTTAAAAATTATGAAACAATTACAAGATAAAAAATATAATATTTTCTAAGTATAAAATTTAAAAATATGTAAATAGTAAAATAAACTATTTTATTAAAAATTTATATTTATATTACGTTATTATATTAAACTTTATATTTTTATCTGGTCTGATTATAATGTAAGAGTAATTATATTACATACGATAATATACATGTATATATATATATATATATATATGATTAATCGT
>VBVR01002831.1:3715-20319 GCA_011638315.1 Tetramorium parvispinum | reverse complement strand
AGATTCAATTATGTAAAAAAATATTCTTATGTATTGGATATAATTAAAACATGTTTTCATTTATAATAGATATAAATATGTAATTGGTAAGATTTTTAATAATTTTTTTATTATATTGATTTTATTTAATTCATGTTTTAAAAAATCTCTTCCCGATGCAGGTGAAATTTCATGCAAAATTATTCTTGGAAAAAAGACTTATGTCAATCGTAGAACAAAGTCTGAAAACATTAGGGATACGATTGATTGTAAAATATTCACTTATTTATTAAAATTGTTAAGAAATTTAAAAAAAGGCATAATGAAAAATAACAACAAATTGATCGGTGAAGTTACCATCACCAAATGTTCTCATATCAAGCGAATATAATAGATGTTTTTTACAAAAAATTTTTGGAGATTTGCGATATCTATCTCAGATAGTATTTGAGCGAAAGTACAAGGTATTGCGCCATATTACAAGTAAATCCAGCTTTTAACATTCCTTCAATTGCACAATTTACGATAAGATTTTCAAATATAAGTGCAACTTGAAGATGCATCGATTTGTCCATCAACAGATGAATGCCAGTTCATTATCTAGCTGCAACAAGTATGATTATCAAAACAATGCAAAAACGCATCAAGTAGCATCACGACGAATACAATTGCGAATATTGTGACAAATGTTTCAAGAATAAGATCTCAAGTTCCATCTCAGCATCTACAATGGTTCTTACCATGTATGAGATTTGCGAGAAATTCTACACGAATGTTCTACACGACGATAATTGTTCCCTTTATAATTATAGAAATGTGGCATACTTAAATGCGTATAAGTTTCATTGTGGCATGTGCAACAAAAAACTTCTTAAGAATCTTGACAGCAATATGTAACAGCATGATTTGCAAAACTTGTAATTGTGGAATGCAGATTAAAGGGGTTTGCCTCGAAGAGATATTTAATTAATCACGTAATAACCCATATAGGCATCAATCATACTATATGCGTTTATCACGTTTAAGAAAATTTTCATAGAAGAAACATGAGAAATAGGCATTTAATCACACATTCGGCAAAGAGGCTGTATATTTAATTGGTATGGGCAAACTTTCAAAAAAAGATATTATTTGATCATGCATCATTGGAAGCAATGAGATATCGTCATCATCTGTGTCTCTTGAAGATGAAACGATAGCTTGAACGAAAGCTTTAAAACGAGATTTCAACGAAACATTTTATTGTAAGATGTTAAAATAATTGTTAAATATGAGATGGATGTTACATACTGTGCAATTATAAGATCTTTATAGAATTATAATCAAAAGATCGATATGTGAAGAGCTATGTAATATAATTTAGGGCTCGCGCGTAAAGAATAGTGGCAATCATGACCTAGAGAAGTGTGTGCTGTTCTACGAATTAAAAGAGTTAAAATTTAACAAAAACAAATATTTATTTGTTTAAAAACTTATTACTTGATCGCCATTTTTTCGGTGGAATAAGGCAATCCATCAAAAGTATCTTGCGCCTTATGGTGAAAGGCAACAAGAAATCACTTTCATTATCTTTTCCAAGAGAACACGACTACATTCAATTGGAAATAATTCGTAGGTATAAGATATTGGATCGAATTAAGTAGTATAGAAAATCTGATATACATAACAATAAACAGACAAGAATTGGAAAATGTCATCGTAAACGTCCATTAAAGAATAGGAGGAAAAAAGAAAGAAAGAATAACGCACTTTATTATGTGATAATCTAAATGTGATAATCTAAATACATACGTTTTAATTTTAATTATGTAAAATTATTTTACTTGTAATGATACATTTAATTTTATAATAAATTGATGTATTTATTTTAATATTATATAACAAAAAATATGAGTTGATAAGTTAAAATAGAGTTTAAACTAATTATAAGTTTGCCACGAAGCGATTATATATTTATTAAAAGATAAATTATCTGAAATTTATCTTATATATAATTTATGTAAATATATATATATATATATTTATACAATAGACATTTTTCTTTCAATGGACATAACACAAGCAGAATCATTAGAATCAATTTTAATGAAGTTATTTCCTTTTAATCCCAAAGAAAAATGTTCGAAATAAATAATCTTGATTCAAATCAGAAAGATGAATGAATTTGCGATTTTTGCGAATCATAAAATAGTTCCAAGAGATATAATTGTATCCAAATTTTCTTGTAGAAACATCTTTTAGACTCTGGAGTAAGTAATGATTGAGATGTTCAAGTACTAACAACATCATTGAAACTAACCGTTCTATTTTATTATGTTTTAGAGAACAACATTGCAGCAAGAAGATCTTGCAGACGGACGCTTCCGGTTGTTTTGTTGTCGGAAAAGATTCGATACCGATGAGACTGTGGCAGCACGCTGATGCCGGCGGTAAACTACGCTATTCGTTAGTACCGATATTAGACGATGTTAATAAAAATAAAGAAGACGTGAAAGTATTTAATGTACTACCGTACTCTGTTAAAATTGAAGAGGACAAGACTCAACAGCGCAATCAGAGAATCAGCGGATGCAGTGTCAGTAATTGCATGGATTCCTTGATGCGTTTGCGCAAGATAGTCGTTGATAGTTACACTTGCGACAAGTGCAATATGAAATTTCCTATGCGGTCTATGCTGAATCGCCACAAAATGACGCATATGCGTTTACGGCTTCGTGGAAAACGTCCAAGAGAAAAGTATGTTCGATATTTAAAAACGAACACTCGAAAACAATCCAGGCAGTTAAAGGCGCAAAAGCGTTTAGAGGAAACAAAATACGTTTGCACGTTTTGCGATTTCGACTGTAATAGATTGGCGACTTTGAACGCGCATGTAAAGAGGAAACACAAGAAAGACACGGTCAAAACAAATTCAAAGAAATTCAGTTGTATGATTTGCAATTATGAGTGTTCGAGCGAAGCGAATTTGAGCAGACACATGCGCAAACACAGAAATAAAAATACAACGAGTTTTACTTGCAACATGTGCGATTTTGAATGTAAAAGGAGCACTACTTTAATGTCTCACTTGAGAAGTCATAAGAGACCTAAGAAAAATTCGGACGCGAGTTGTGCGGAAAAGAAACGTAGAATAACGAAGTGTAACTATACGTCCCCTAAAAAGACGAAAAAAGAAAGTCAATCGGATTGCTCGTACAACCGCGAGACGGCTAAAAGAACTGCGTTGATCACGTACGAGGATTCCAACATGATAATTAAAGAAGAAGTTTGTGTTGAGAACGAGACATCGGCAATTGCCGCTGACGTCCCGAAGAAACCTAGCCAGAAGAGGATGCCCGTTGAGGAACATTGCGATCTTTGCGATTTCACGTGCACGAAGAAGAGCACACTATATTCTCATAAACGCCGACACAAGGTGGAGGATGTCAATGAGGTGTACGCGTGCAACGAATGCGGCTTCAAGACTGCCAAGAAGTCATCGCTGTACTCTCACATCAAGCGGAAGCACAAAGAGTCACGGACCTGCGACGGCGACACGCAGCCGGAACTGTTCTATTGCAATCAGTGCGACTACAAGAACAAAAACAAGTATGAGTTGAAGATACATGTCGCGCGCAAGCATACGGACGATTTCAAGTTCTCCTGCGAAACTTGCGGTAAGAAGTTCAAGGTCAAGGGCGACTTGACAAACCATATACGTTTCAGTCACCGGGAGCAACCGGTGATCTGCGACGTGTGTGGCAAGACTTGTCTCAATAGCAACTCTTTGTACGTGCATCAGAAGTTTGCACACTACAAAGCCAAATATGAGTGTCAGATATGCAAAAGGCGGATGGTCAGCCAGGAGAATCTTAATGAACACATGCTCAGGCAACATGAGCGCAGGGAGAACGTGGTATGCGAGGAGTGCGGCAAGACGTTCTCGCGAAACAGCAGATTGAAGGTGCACATGAGGATTCACACCGGGGACAAACCGTACAGCTGCACCATTTGCAAGAAGTCCTTCGCCCGCAGGACAGCTCTCAAGCAGCATCTCCTCATCCATACCGGCATCAGGCCATATGTATGCGATATCTGCGGCAAGGCCTTCACCCAAAAACCGGGTTTAATCAGCCACAGGAAGTCACATCCGGGTTCTCATCCGCCTCTACCGCGCGTTCTCATCGATCATATTTTGAACGATGTTATGAACGGTTGACGTGGTAATTGATTGACGTAAAGTTTGCAAGAATGATTCCGAGAAATGTTTTCTCCTTAGTCGTTCCGTTTAGTGGCTTGTTCTGCATGTATCTGTGAATCAAATACATGGAATCTACACTGAAAATAAAATTTTGTTATATGAACTAAAGATTTGTTTGAACGTATCCGGATAAGAGATTTAGTTGATTCAACTAAATTTTAACAAAATTGGGCTCTTTATTGTGTACCTATTTTGTTGAATAAAATAAAATTTGGTTGAATTTGGTTGAATTAACTAAATCTCTTGTTTGAATGTATCCAAACAAATCGTTAGTTAATAAAACAAAATCGTATTTTCAGGGTACAATTTTACTCCAACGAACGATTAAAGAAACAAGTTCTCATGATAAAGATACTCTCAGTGGTTTGCCATCGCCTTCTAAAAGGAGGTGATCGAATAATTTGAAGTTTCTAGCTATTTGAATCTAATTCTTTCACATCAAAAACGGACACATAACTCTCTGCGTCACGATCACCATCCCGAAGAATGTAAATAACAATAATGTATAAAAAAATAAACGTGCTTATGTAATTAATATTCATGTACTGTTCAAACGAGATATTCCTATTATACGACTTTTTATCCAGTGATATCTAGAGTTAATGATTTCTATAGCAATTTATCATAAGACAACTCGATATATTATTTACAGAGAATTTGAATCGCCATATATAAGTTAATCTTACAATTAAACATATTTTTTAAAATTATCAATGTATACATTATGTCAGATTCTAAACAAAATTTCTTCTTAAAGCTTTGTTTCGTTATGCATTATATTATTACCTGATTTGTTTATTTGATGTTATGTTAATTGAAGAAGAATTATTACGCTCTGCAGTGTTTTTCAAAATGATAAAATTATGTATAATGTTCATAAAGCAATTGGTTGTTAGAGTCTCATTAATTGTTCCTGTTAATTTATTTGTTATTTTTTTCTTTGGAGACATTCATATTCTAAATGTGTATGCATAAAATTATTGTACAATTATTCACGTGTTTGTAAGTACAATAAATCTATTGCAAGAGTTTAGATTTTAATATCTGAATGGTATATATATTTTCTTAAATATAGTGCAGTATTTATATCCTAGATTTAATTACTTTTATATATGTACATTAGCTATAACGAATGCGATTTTGGCGAATATACATTACAAAATGTGTAAGTTATTATATTACAAAAGAGAGGTTTTCATTTACCACTAGGAATAAATGTGATTATTCCCGCCGTTGATTGTAATTCTTGAGAGATTAGAAGAAATTATTGGAAAATTATATATAAATGATTAACAAAATCTAAAATTTATGTTTTATCTGAAACGTGCACCTTATCCATTTGTATAAAATAAATACTTCTTCATTCTTAGTCTCAAAGTATGAAACGTTTTTTAGAGACCTAAAAGGAATAAAATTGCGAAAGAAAGATTCTAAAATTGTTCTTATTTGATAGTAAAATTCTTAACTAACATTTTGTATAATTTTCAGGGTCGTAAATGGAAAAGGACATTTTCTGTATGGCAAAGAATCTATTCCAATGCAGCCGTGGAAAGTAATTGATTTTGAAGGATGTCTCTATTACGCCTTTCTTCCAATAAGCCAGACGTCAAAAATGATAGAAGAGACTGAACATGATTATGAGAAACAAGATGCAATAGTGAAACTCGACACTGATAATGCGGAAGACTCTTTTACAGTTACAAATGACAACAATGTGACATATACGGATGCATTAAACAATGTTTATACAATAAAGGTTGAAAGCGAAAATATGTTTTCGATGGACGAGGTAATAATTACAGATGAAGATCAGTCTTATAATGAGGAGGATAGCAAAGTCTATGCTTGTGACAAGTGCAACATTTGCTTTCCCGTAATGGAAATGTTAAAATGTCATCAGGACGCAGTACATAAACAGGATGAAAAGAATATGGAGAATATTACGTATAGCTGCAAATTTTGTAGTTACGAGAGCACCAACAAATCGACTTTCAACTCACACATCAGCAGAAAACATTCCACGAATCGCGTGATCAGACGGAGAAACAGACTCAAAATGAAGCCGCAGGAATACTCGTGTGATGTGTGCGGATTTAAATGTCCAAGCCGACGACGACTGAAGGAGCATCTCGATCGCAAACACGGGTCCGAATACAAATACGATTGTGAGTACTGCGGCAAAAAATTCAAAGTGAAGTGCGACATGAGATTGCATGTGCGTTTCAAGCACAAGGAGAGTCCGATAATATGCGATGTCTGTGGCAAGACTTGCTCCAACAGCAATTCGCTGTATGTGCACCAAAAGTGGGCGCATTTTAAGCCCAAGTTTGAGTGCGAGATATGTAAGAGACGTATGGTCACGCAGGAGAACCTCGATCAGCATATCTTGCTTCAGCACGAGCGTAGAGAGAGTTTTGTGTGCGAAGAGTGCGGGAAATCTTTCTCAGAGAATCACCGATTGAAACAACACATGATGACTCATACCGGCGATCGACCACACGACTGTCACATCTGCGGTAAAGCCTTTGCCCGCAGAACTGCTTATAGACAGCATTTGTTAATTCACACGGGGAAACGGCCGTACATTTGTGATATTTGTGGGAAAGCCTTCACACAAAAACCTGGATTGATATGTCATCGAAAATCTCATCCTGGAGTACACCCTCCTTTACCAGTGGTGCACATTGATCACATTCTTAATGATTTTATGAATAAAGAGTGATTATGTAATGTAAGTTAAACATTGTGAAATGTAGTCGTTATAAATGTAAAACATTTCAGATTACACATCACATTTTAAAAATTCTAAAAAGATTTCATTATCTCTTTTATTTTGTCAATTTTTAATTATATGTAATAATTATTTGTTTTTATAATGAATGTAATTGTTGTAAAGTAACATGTGGAGATGTTGAGATATTATAGTTTACAACAATGTGATAAACAGCAAAATGTATTTTAATAAAAATAATCTCAATGATGACAATTTATTTGCAAATTAATATCGAAAAAATTTTTTATGAATCCTTAGTTTAAAATTTTTTTTACCAATTTGTTTTATACACAGAAGTGATACGTAATAATCAACACTTACGTGTAAGTATAATAAATTATATATTAGAGTTTACAGTCTTTCCGAAATAAAGGTTTACGTATTGAAAAAGTTTCAGGTGCTTGAACAGAACTTGAAGGCAAACTCCCGTTCTTGCATTTCATTTTCATAAAATATTAGCAAAAAAATATATTTTTTTAAATTGATTCTATCAAATTAGCGTAAGTAACATTAGGAGTTGATCAAATGTTCTTATGGAATTATTTTATTAATATTCATGTCTTTTATTTTTATTTCAGGAAAGTCAATTACATACTTTTAAAATAATTTTTGTCTTTATGAAATCTTATCAGAATAACATATTCGACGTATAATTTTGATAGATTATTAGAAATAAAATATTTTAAAGTATTAAATTTAGTTAAAGTATTGACTAAATTAAAAATTTTGAAGTATTAAAATTTTTTAATATTTTAAAGTAGCTTCAAAGCTGTACCATATTCTTTTTATACACAACAAGAGATCTTCACAAATTTCTAAATTGCAAATAATCGCAATTAATGTTTCTGAAATAATTAACTTTTGTCTTCCAAAACTATTTATGATTAGTTTAAAGAATCTCACAATATACAACATTGTCTTGGCAATCAAGAATTACCTATAAAACGTGAAAAGATTATTACAAATTCGAAATTATAAATTTGAGTTTTAGACAATTTCTGCTATAACAGGTTTTAATGTATTTTTTATGAATATGATATAAATAATACGTAAATTATAAAATTATATTAATATATTGTATATTTAACAATTTATTGTAGAAAAGTTATGTTAACTTAAATCCGTTTTGTTGTATATAACATTATATTTGATCTCATGTAAAAATAAATATATCATAATTATTCCATGTCACTCCTAAGTATCCCACATCAACAAAATTTCTGTTTATGAACCCTAAGCAGAATAATATTTATTTCGCTCGTACCAATGTGCCTTCGCAAATTTTAGATTCGAATGTAAGTAGTCCAAGATCTGTAAACTTTCCAACTGTAGAACTGTAATAAAGATGTGCCTTCGTAATGTTGTAGGAAACTGACAGCGGGTATTTTAGACAGCGAAGCGACGACGAATGAAACTGGAGTGAAAACATTGATTTCTGAACGCGGAGAAGAGAAGAAATCGCAGGAGAAAGATTGCGAAGAAAAATGCAATTCGCTCGGCTGCGACGTCTGTCCTAAGCGCTTTAAGAGCAAGTATCTGCTAAAACGGCACAAGTTTACGCACGCGGCGGAAATTGTTCGCGAATGCGAAACGGACGTGAAGGAGAATTCCGCGTTCACCGATGCAGTGCCGCGAAATCAGGAAGCTCTCTCGTGCGTAACATGCGACTTCCGCTGCAACAAGAGATCGACGATGATCGCGCATCTCGCCGAGAAGCACGAGGAGACCGCGGACAACGACAGGTTCGACAGCAACAAGCGCGAGTTCACCTGCATTGTCTGCGGCCTGGTGTGCGCCCGCAAGGAGACCCTGAGGTCGCACTTCGTCCGCAAGCACACCCAGCATTACGGTTACTCGTGCGAGCACTGCGGCAAAGAGTTCAAGATCAAGGGCGATCTCACCACGCACACCCGGCTGAATCATCGGGAGTCGCCGGTGATGTGCGACGTTTGCGGTAAGACCTGCCGGAACAGCCACAGCTTGTACACTCATCAGAAGCACGCGCATTACAAGGCGAAGTACGAGTGCCCGCTGTGCCACCGACGCCTCGTCACGCAGGAGAATCTCGATCAGCACGTGCTGACGCAGCACGAGAGGAAGGAGAAGTCGGTATGCGAGGAGTGCGGCAAGACATTCTTCGAGAATTACGATCTGAGGAAGCATATGAGGATTCACACGGGTGACAAGCCGTACAGCTGCACAGTCTGCGGCAGAGCGTTCGCCAGGCACAGCAGCCTGAGCCAGCACCTCCTTCTGCACACCGGCGAGCGTATCTACGCGTGCGATGTATGCGGCAAGTCGTTCGCTCAGAAAGCCGGTCTTATCTGCCATAGGAAAATCCACTCGGGCGTTCTGCCACCGCTACCAGTGATACATATCGATCACATACTGAAAGAGTTCATCAAGAAATGAGACAGAACGCCGGTGCCTTACGATCCTTATTTTTTTTAATTTTTTTTTCTTTTATATGGTGATTAAATAGATAAG
This sequence comes from Tetramorium parvispinum, assembly GCA_011638315.1. Taxonomy (NCBI): domain Eukaryota; kingdom Metazoa; phylum Arthropoda; class Insecta; order Hymenoptera; family Formicidae; genus Tetramorium; species Tetramorium parvispinum. The sequence continues at coordinate 10,840 of VBVR01002831.1, read as the reverse complement.
TTATGTAAGAATCGCGTGCAATAAAACAGACGCTGAGCGTGATTGATCGTTGAAATGTAGAGAAAGAAAATTACTTGAAGTACAAAACATTTGTTTGTGATGTATAATGGTACTCATGTATATGTGAAAAATTAAACTCAACAATATTAGCACATTTTTATTTACAAAGTTAAAGTTAAAAGTAACAAAGTTGATAGAAATTATAATATTTTCAATAATATAATATAATAATTTTTAAAGAAAAGACAGATACAACTCACCGACATTATGGTCCTGTGCGGCATTCGCGATATCCAAGAGACGGCGCATTTGCCGTTTGCGTACATGCGCTTGTGCACTGCATGCTGCAAGTATAGTCAGCGCAAAATCATAATCGGTTGGTGGTTCGTGATGTTGTAAAGTACCAATTAAATCGTGACCGTGAAATTGTCTTGGGTCCATACACATCACGTTCAAAGCCAAAGTATAACGCGCTAGTTGCACTGGAGAAAACCCAATCTCCCGATGTCTGTAAATACGATAGCAAACAATTCATGTAAGAGTACGTTTAAGAATAATAAATTTATATATCTCTAATATGTATATTTCAAGAGATACGGTAATGTCGCTTGCCAAGTGTACGGCGGGAGACACACCAGATATCTAGACGCAAGACAACGTTTTTGATAGATCTTAGATTTTCGGATCTCAATAACGGCTGAACCGATCAATTTCTAAATAAGTTTAATCGATTGCTTGGGTTCGATTTATAAGAAAAAGTGTTTTCATTTTTTGTCTATGTGTAACATCAACGGAGATATTGGTCCGTATTCTCAGCTCACTTTTAGCGATAAATGTACCGATAAATGTGCCCTAGATGCGCCTCTAAATGTGACCATATTCTGAATGCACTTTTATCAGTACCTTTAGATACAGACAGCCAAACATTGCTTAAATGTATGACTTTATATCTAAAATCCTATTCTGAATCACATTTATAGCACATTTATATAACTCTCACTAAATGTACCGATAAATGTGCCTACAGGCACACTTTTCGGTACATTTAGCGAGATTCCAACATGACGGCGCCCAGGCACCTGTTGCAACTTTGATGAATTCTACCGGTGTTATACGATTGATTTCGTTAATAAAATTGATATATATAGCATTATTGTGATAAACAGAAGTTTCACATAGCAATAATAGTGATGCTAGAACAATTTTTTTTTAATCATCGATCTTATGGTGCAGAAGTACAAAGGTTTGGCCAAAGTGCAGTAAACGTAAGAAGAAGCATAATTAAACCGTAATTCGCACACATTTCGCGCATACTTACTATAATATTGAAAATTTATAATATATGTACATTCGCTACAATCATGGATGTAATGGATGAAATTGATCATACGATCGAAGTTCGGGAAGTAAATACAGTGCGTGATCGTGCCCCGCGAATTTTTCATAATAGAATAGACGCTTTTGAAATTTATAATGACCACGAATTTCGACAACGATATCGACAACGATAGATTATCTAAAGAATGTGTACGTTAATATCTGTAGTACAGTACAGTAAAGTACAGTAAATGTACCTTTAAATGTACCTCTAAGATAAAGTCACTCTAAATGTGCGATGAGAATAAGCGTAACTTTAATGACGCGCTTTTAGTGTTTATTCATACATTTAAAATTGGCGGTATAAATGTGCCGCTAAAAGTGAGCTGAGAATACGGGCCATTGTATTGCTAAGTGACAGATTTATATTTAAGAAATATCATCATTATCATCGTCGTCGAACAGGCAATTGGGGAAAATGTACTTTTCGTTTTTTTAATAATAGCTGGCACCACGATCGTATATTTTTCGTTTTTTTTTTATACTATGCGGGACGCTAGTTTTTATAATAGCAGAGGCGTACCTAGGCTAGCACTAGTACTATGGCAGGCATGGCACGTGCCCTGGGCGCCATTTGAATATGGGCGCCATGTCGCCTGAGCATCTGCGGCTTGATTCTCGAACGCGTATGAAAAATTTTTACATACAAAAATGACGCTGCACGGTTACTGATTAGTACATATCTTGTAGATTTAAAATCAAGTGACTGCGCATTATTTACATATGTGAAAATTTTTCGTACGAGTTCGAGAATCGCCTCTGAACGTGCATTGCCATTAAAACGCATATATAGTTCGGCGGCGCTACCGCTAGATGGCTATCTCGCGGTAGCGCCGCCGTGGAACTCGCAATCAGAAACTGCAGGGGATCCTATATAAGAATATGTTTCGTGAAAAGTCCGTATCCATTTGGAAGTATGCTATTTTCAGCGCTTCGAGATATTTTCGAGTCTCTCACAATATCAAACCATCTGTCTGAGGACAAATTTCTTTAGAAGTGTGCTTAGGTTCCCATATTATTAACCATCCTACATTATAACAAGGACAAATTTCTTTGAGATTCTCGGGCCTCTCACAACATAATCCGCCCTTCTCAGGGCGTCTAAATTAACTTACGTGGAACACTTTCGATACCATAATACAATAAATAGCCACCTACACAATATATAATACACTTAATTTTCTTTTTTTATTTTTCTTGCATTTTTAATCTATAATTTTTTTTATTTTTATTCTAATCCATCCTGTTCTTAATATAAAACTCTAGAAAATAAAGTTTTTACAGTTACAGCTGTTTTTTAGAAAGGACAATAAGATATTTTTAGCTCAGTAACATATTACTTATTTTTTTATTTAAAATGAATTCAATAACGAAGAAGAAAGAAAGTGGCGCTGAAGGACGGAAAAGACAAAAGTTGGAATCGGAGGAAACTAAGAAGTCCAAAAAATTTTTTATGACATTTTTTGAAAAACACGAAACGAGTAGTTCGACATGTTCCATGTTGTTTGCACCTTCTACAAGTTCGTTAAAATATGAAGGTGGATTAAATATAAATGCATCACAAGTTGAGGAAGAAATCAAATCAAATCAAGTGAGAAAAACAACCTGGCAGTGTTTGTAAATTGCGATAATTACTCACTCAATTTGGTGGGTACACATACAGCCCAACAGAATGTAATGATGATCACGTTTTTTGGAATTATCGAAGCTCTTTACGTGTTGTTCTCTCGTTCAACGTTGGAAAAAACTTAAAACCGCTGTACCTGTGGTTGTTAAGTCAGAATCCGAAACCAGATAGAATGCAAGGAAGCAGCAGTAAAACCAATTAACAAGTATCTGAAGGAGATACTTCAAGTTCTTGAGGACACGGAAGACAATGAAAATGAGACCAGTGAAACAAGATGTGACGCAAGACAATTATACAATCGTATGTTGACTTACGATTTTCTGACTTTGCTAGAATTTTGGACCAAATTCTCATTCATGTTGACCGTGTTCAAAAGGGGCTGCAGGATCCTAGCATAAACTTCCACGATACTGCTTTGGATTTGAAAGCTTTCCGAGATCATTTTAATGACAAAAGAGAAGTGTTAATCAGTGAGTCACTCGAAGAAGGATTTAATGCCAAGAATGGAATGTTAACGTTGAGAGACGTCAGAGACGAAAGAAACGAATGACTGATGAAAACTTGAGAGACATTGAGTTAACAGCTAAACAGGAAATGGAAAAAGTTATGAAAGAAATACTCGATCGTCTTCACAGAGAAATGAACGAAAGGTTCGTTTGTTTGCATGACATTGACACCAAGTTTGGATTTCTTCTCAATGTCGAGGGACTGTGTTACAATGCTGACGATAACAATTTAAAAATAAAGTGCGAAAATTTAAGTAAATTCTACAGCTGTATGAAGAGATTTTAGATTGTAGAATATTACTATCAAGTCGGACCAACATAAAAATATCAAAACCTGAAAAATTACTTGAATTTATTGTTCCAAAGTATGGAGATGAGAGCGTTTTCCCCAATCTTCGCATTGCGATACAGATAATGCTAACCCTCGCAGTTTCCATCGCCAGCTGTGAGAGGTCATTCAGCAAATTAAAATTAATACTTTCATATTTGAGAGCTTCCATGGGTCAAAGTAGACTATGTGATCTTGCTTTGCTAAGTATAGAAAAAGAAGAAACTGAAAAAACTGACTTTGAGCATATCATAAATCAGTTTTCATCAATTAAAGCAAGAAAGATACATTTATAATTTTCAAGAATTTTTAATAAGAGCGCAATTTCACTGCTTGCCATAGGAGCTACTTTTTCTAGATACGCCTCTGTATAATAGTAGTGAATAAATGTACTAGTCGGTTGGTATAATTTAAATTATGATACATGTATGTATTTTGATAACGGTTAATATATAACTTGAATTATGCTATATATACATATACAGTCGCTTTAGAAAGTAAGTTTACACAATCGAAAAATCAATTTTTAGTACTTCAAAGTAAAAAAAAGTAATATACACATTATATGGAAAATCTTGATATAACCAATCTAAAGGTGTGAAATATATGTGCAAAAAAAAGATTGAAAACGATGCGTAATAATTTGTAAAAAAAGAAAGATTTATTTATAACATAATTTGGAAAGTAAGTTGACATCATGAGTAATGCATAAAATATAGTATAGAAAATTGATTGTGAGAAGATGGTTGGCAGAGATAAAGGAAAGAAGAAGAAGAAGAAGAGGTATAGCAAGGTCGAAGTGGAAGAAAGAGAAAAGAGAATTTTTTGAAGAGAGAAGGTTAGTAGAAGTAGAAGAAGGAAGAAAGACAGGAAGTGAATTGTTTAAGAAGTTGGAGGAGAGGGACAAGGGAAAGCAGAAAAGGGAAAGATGGGAGAGAATAGGGAGATATATAGATAGTCGAGATATAATAGATGGTATAAGGTGATAAAGGGAGAAGGGATACCAGAATATTTAAGGAAGCAGTGGGGTGAAAGCAGGTGGAAGAGAGTGGCAAGAATTAGGTTAGGGAATGAGATAAGAGAATGGACATACTGGGAGGAAGAGGAAGAGAGGGTAACCTCTATTTGAACACGTAACGATTCGACACCGCTTCATTAGACACGCATTATTGAATACGTAACTATTGGACATCGCACGATTGGATACCACACGATTCGACACCGCACGATTCAACATCGCATGATTAGAAGAAGCAAGAACAGTCAAAAGTGTCGCTCTCGCCTGTGAACCGAGATATTGATCGTTAAAATTAACCGCTATTGTGGTTAGGAAATCTGTCACTTCCATGGACTACCATAGATACTTGGCGGGATATGGACGGAATGGAGTTTCTTCGAATCACGCAGAACAACGAGGGCTCCCAGGGGGGTGATGTTCCCCCAGTGGAGGGTTAAGGGCGAACCCCTCCCCCCCCGATGGGAAGTATGGCGCAGGCGGAAAGAAGGATTCAGGGGAAGGGGCTCCGCCCCCTCCCCGACTATGACAAAGCTAAGGGCAATTGCAAAAGTAGATAATTTGTATTAAAATGCCTCTTTTGAGCATTTTTATCTTCTGATTACGATAGTGCAATTAATTTTTTGAAAAAACAAAAAATAAAAAATACAGCATTTTGAAAATGAGATCCTCTTACCGCTAACTCCCCCCTCCAAAAAAATCGCTCCAATCTTTAAAACTACATGAAAATAAAGGATCTAAATAACAGTCGCACTATCTCAATTTTTAAATTTTTGTGATGCATAGACCGGTATTCATAGTCATTTCTTATATTTAAGATTATCTTTTGCACAGACTTATTTATTGTAAACCAATCACAGAGTTGTATTGGCATCTTAAGACATTACTTAAGTTGGTCTTGAAGTAAGAACTGATTATGAGTACCGGCCATAGTTTCTGAGTCATAACAAATTTTTTTTCCCCTAACTTTGGAAGAATGTTAAGGCCATCACACGTACATTTCCGTAACTGTAATCGTAAGATTTCGACCAATCACATTATTCAATTCGGCCGTCCGTAACCGTAATCGGCCGAATCGACCAATCGTGTTGCTCAATTTCTTACGATTACGGTTACGGAAATGTACGTGTGATGGCCTTAACTCGGAAAAGATGCATTGCTGGACCGATGCATAATGGTTCGAATTGCAGAATTTACACGAAAAAATATTAATTTAATAGGGTAGCGTGGTCCGAAACCGTTAATTTTGCTAAGCAATTGATATCATTAATATAAGTTTATCTTCAAAAACGCAATGAAATAAAATAGAAAATGCAAACCCTATTTTTTAAAGAAATAAAAGAAGTTTTTTTCTAGACATAATTATATCGAGTGACTAAAGCAAATATTACATATTTTTACCTCCACAATAAAAGCACAATTTCTAGTTCCATTTGCTTGGCAATAAGTTGCAATTCAAGTGGTGCCGGCGGCGCGACGTTATCATCACGAGAAAGATTGGCCAGACGAAAAACCAGAAGTACTCGATGCGTGTCATTACCCCAACCGGCGTCCTTATCCCGTTGACTCCATAACCATGTGGCTGCTCGCTCAAGAATGGTTTCCGCTTCGGCGTCGGCCGATGTTACTTCAGAATTGCTCGTTGCCACTCGACATTTTTCTTGTCATTTATTTACAATCCAGGAATATTACATATGTTATAACGTGTATAGAAGTTATGTTATGTCATGGACGACGTTTACACGGCACCGTTAACCCTTATGTGCACACCCGGGTACCCGGGTGCCCACCTCGTCATATTTTTTCTTATAACTTGAATAAAAATTGAAATCTCGACTTAGGGCTCCGAATCCCCATTATTTAACTCTTTTAGAAACTAAAAGCACACAGATAAATTTTTTTCAAATTTTTTGAACCTAAACTAAATGACGTTAAAGTACATGTGCTTAGCGGACACACCCGGGTACCCGGGTACCCACTAGATGAAAAATAATGTTTTGACCTGGGAATTAATTAATAACATTGATTAATATTTTATTGAGGTAACAGTGGTTAATAAATAAACAATTAAAAATAATAATTTTCAAGGAATATTAACATTTAATCGTCGATACACAGTGTTCGCAGACAGGCTTTTCGGCCGCCATCTGCCGGCCGCCAAAGGTCAAAACTGATCGCGCGCTACCTCGGAGACCCTACTTCTATCTTTTTTCATGGAAGCTGTAGCAGGCTAGGGGACTCGTAAATGGCTTAAATAGTTTCTATTGATGTT
>VBVR01002830.1:0-20354 GCA_011638315.1 Tetramorium parvispinum | reverse complement strand
GTTATTTTATATATCAAAAGTACATTAAAAGGAGCTAATCTTCCTCTCTTCGCACAGGAATACATAATCTCGTAAATGTGAAAAAAAAATCTATTCTACAAAATCCGCTCTACATTGCATATGACGATATGCATTTTTAATGCCAACTTTTTACGTAACATAAATACATGCAATAGTATTAATAATTTATTTTTTTCTATTCGTAATTATATTTAACGGTATTCTCGTGATCGTCAAAGTTATTTATTATAAGTGGATAGAAGAATTATTTTACTTTTCCTACAAAAATATGTACTATATATCATAAATGTAAAAAGTTTGGTTCTACAAAATTCAATTCTACGTTACGTACGGTGAAATCAAACATTTTTTTATGTTACGTTATTTATGTAAATGTATGTAATATTATTTTATTAATTATATTTTTTCTATTTATAATCATTGCATTTATTGTTAGTATTAGTCGGGATGTCTTCTGTTTAATTCTGTATTTTGAATGCGTGCAATATTAAATAAACATACGTTAACAATGTACAGCACCACCAAAATCCGTGTGACAAATGTGTCCACCCTTTTTTTCGCCCGAATCGTATTTTTCTCTTCGACCCTCGCATTCGTTACAACGGACCGGCTTAAAAATTGTCACACGAGCGACACGTTCTCGATGGTTGGAATTCGTCTCGGCAGCGACTGGACGTTCCATTGTTTAACAAAAAAGAAAAAAGGAAAAGAAAGGGGAGAAAGAACGAACCGAAGCGATGCGATGCGATGCGATGCGTTGGCGGCAGCGGTCCCTCACGCGTCGATTAAAATTTAACAAACTCCGGGAAAAAGAGGAATCTCGGTCGGAATAAAATAACTTCTATCGCGGGTGCACGTGTCACGTGTGTCTGCTCTATATAATACCGTATTTTTCTAAGTCCCGAGATTTTATCACGTGGTAGCTTTCTCGCGCCCTCCCCCTCGCCCCGGTCGAAAGATCAAACATTAAATTCTAAATGAAAAAAACCGGTCGCGAGATGGTGGGGCGATTTCGGGATTTCAGGCCGAGCGGATCAGGCACTAAAACGAGAAAAAGGTAAGCCGGAAGGGCGTAGCGTCAAGCTCCAGGTTCCGGGGTTCGGAGTCCGGGGAGCGCAAAAAGGAAGGTGTAAAAGCGAGGTAGTAAAACGCGAGAGGAATCTCTCTGAGAGAAGGTGGATGGCTCGATCGTCGTTCGTCGCGCGAGCCGAGGGAGCCGGCGCGCGGGAACTGGGGGAGGAAAAAATGTTTGAAAATATCTTTCGAAATTGCGGACGTTATTCGGCGCGCTCGGACAGCGGCGGAGTTATGGTCGCGCCACTTCCGGGAACTTGTTAAAAGGTCCTTCTCGGGAAAAAGTCATGAGAGAAAATGATCCGGGCGCGTGAGATCTCTACCAAGAGGGGGAAGGAGGGTGTGAAATTGTGTCGCGTATAAGGAACGAGTTAAACGTGAAGGAGGATTGGGGAACGGAAGGTAAGGTAAGGGACGGTACCCGCGATGCACTGTTTGTACTTCTTTTCACGCGATACGATTGTGTCGCGTATTTCGTTTGCTGCGATGCAAGAAAAGAATCGCGTGGCATACGCGCGTATATCCATCTTACTCCTTCGCGACTTTTATTTACCATGCGCATTTCCGTCTTTTTCTCTGTGCGATACCTTCGACTCTACCCCATCTTCGCATATCGGCTTTCTCGCAAGGGGTATCGAATACCGTGCGCCACGTAGCGTATGAACAGGAGAGATATTTAAGTTTCATACCGATCCAACATATAACGCTCGGTTGTTCCTAAACTTTTCCTAAGATATTCCCACATGAAATACGTGCGATGCAAAATCACTGTGTGCATTCTCCTGTAAAAGATTATCGCGAATTATTATCGATAATAGAGATGTGCGAATTAAAGATTATTGATGTCAACTCGAATTGAAATTTCATTTCCTTTTTCGAATCCGAATCGAGTCGATAAAATTTCACCCGAATCGACGCCAATCGAATTAAATCGAATCGTTGAAATATAATTTTTACTGACATACACCAGTACCATCAGGGAAAATAAATATTTAACGCACAAGCCGAGCAAGCGCGATTTCAGTAAAACCACTTTTAAGCCACGACTTTATATAATTATTCGTAGCTTCGTTTGAATCTGCGCTCGGAATACCCACGTAGATACGCGTGTATCTGAATCCTGATACGGTTGCATATCAAAGAGACTCGCATGTAAGAGAACCCCGTACGTATCTCTTTACTCTCACGATTTTTATACGTCCCCTTCAAGTCATGATTTTCGTGGCGCGGCATAAAAAGACAGGGAATACGTTTCCGGCATATATCTTAGAGATAAAGGGAAGGCGGGGGATGAAGGGGAGGTTCGGAGTTAACCGTTAAACCGCCGACGACGTGAGTTACCGTACCATGTATCATTCTACGCCAGGAATGATCGCACATTCCCCAATACGGTATATCCGTATCGTGCATTCTCCGACGTGAAATTTCATATTTCTCTGGTTATAGATATATATTTAGATGGATTATTTCTTCTGTGTAATAAACTACAATTAATATATCGTCGCGAAGCGGACGAGCTTCATATCTCGCTATCACTTTCGAAACTCAAAAAGCGTTAATGACACACGTCTGAAGACAAAGACCATTCTTCTTCTGTTAGTACATTTTCCAGCACTCTGGAGCATGACCGGAGAACCGGAGATAGTTCTAGGACGCCCGTCTACACGGACAGAACGAAACTTGGTGAACTTAATTAATTTTCCACAATACGACATTCACGTGGGCCGACAGGCTTATCATACGTTAACATGGACGACAGGGTGGAAAATGACCTTTCTCACTTTGCGCGCCTTAGTTCTCTCCCTATCGCGTCGCGCGAATCGGAACTTTTTCACCTCGCGATTCCTCATGTTCCGCAAAGGTATATCTCGATACCACCTATCTACCTATCCTACGTCGTAAGGAAAAACTGCGTGTCAGTTTTAAATCAGCCGAGGGTTTCTATCGAGCTGCAGCGAAGAGGCCGAGGGAAGCATCGAGCGAACGGAGAGGAGAGGAGAAGCAGGAGGAGAGCGTTGCAAAGGTCGAACGATTGCAGGAAAAGGATGGCGGAAGAGGGGCCCCGGGAACTCGCCGGGTCACGTAGAACGATAAATCACGCGGTTATGGCGTGCTCACACGTACACGTGAACTTGAACCGCGGGAGAGAGAGAGAGAGAGAGAGAGAGAGAAAGAGAGAGAGATTCACTCGTCGCCTGCCTCACGAGCATGTGAGAATTCGACGCGTTGCGGTCGAAAATATATATGTCGCTGTATATCCATACGCGCACTCGGTATTCATCCCGTCCGTGGTACATCCACGCTGTCCCGGCTGCTCTCGAAAACTCCCCTGTCGTTAGCCAAATTGATATCGTTCGCCGGACCGAAAGTTCGACGGTGTCTCCGGCAGGCACCGGTCGGGTCTTGTGTGTTCCGCCGTGTGGTTGTGTGCGTCGTGGTGGTGCTCGCAAAGGTGTGCGGCGATACGTGCCCGACGGGGGTCTCTTCGCTGTGAACACTGCGCTCGATGCATTAAGTCCGCCGCAGGGACCCCTTCGCACGGTTCTCAGATAATCGGCGAGTGGGTTCTTACGCGCGAATCCGAAGTCTCGACGGGGGAGAAATATCGTCCGGCGAAAGTCGCCCCTCAGTCGGGCGTTATTGATATTAATGCGATCGCCTGTTACGCCGTGATGGATATTAGCGTGATCCATCCGCGTTCGGAGGGAGCGTGCCTCTCTCGGATATTCACACGAGGGTGAGAAGTGGTAACAGCCCTTGTCGCTTAAACGATTTCCATAAAGCAAGCGGCTTCTCGAAAAGCCAAGCGTCTGACAGAGTGATATACAGGCTGCGCTCATGCATCGTATACTATTTACGTACCTTTTGAAACTGATATTGTTTTTCATATCGCGGGACGACACGTAAATTGATGGTTCCTTCGTAAAAAGTAATTTCTTTTCTATACAAATTGCAAGGGATAGCCGCGGATTGTTGCCGCTCGAGGAAGCTTTTGGCAAGCTTCACATTCATATTGTATTCACATTGTACTCGACCGAGATCCCGTTCGATCACTGACACGTCTTCTCTATTTTTCCGCCAATTTAGGTCTTTTAAAGCTATACAACAGTTTTTCGAGGGGCGCAAGTTTGATAGCGGAGGCAGCGTGTACTCTCCAGCGACTGGGAACTTGCTCCGAAGAATTTCATGCCGCGGTGACGCTATTCCCACGTCGATCGGGGTCAAACTCGTGTCGCTTACGATAGTAACTTTCCCGTTTCTAGATCAAATTCCGTTCTGTCGTATTGCTCCGCGCTCGGTGATAAAAAAGTTACCAATCCATTATTAGATAATGTGAACTATCTTTCGTCATGTGAAATACATGTATCAACTATCGTAAAATATATATTTAATTATCGTAGCCTGATAAATTTTAATTTAAACGGAATGTAATCTATTTTAATATCACGCAAGGCTTCGAAACGAAATAATTGTGGCATTTTGTCATATATTAAACGGCCGGAGTTGTTTGTTCTTGTGCATAACGGAACATACTGTAAATAATTATTTTTACGCGAAAATAACGCTTTCGACTTTGCTAAACGGACTTTCCGCAGCATGCTGCATGGTTTTTCTGTTATTTAATTATCGCGCAGCAAAATCTGTAGAAGGGAATAGTATATTTCTGCAAACGGAAGTTTCTCGGTGACCGAGAAAAATACTTTTAATTTATATGTAAAATGTTATATGTCGAATAATAATAGAACAAATTTAAATTTACCAGCGAGAATATTTGATGTTATCGCGATATTTTTCACTCTAATTATGTGTGCCTGTATACCCATATTTTTTACATAATTATATATATATTTTTTATTTAATTTTATATATATATAATAAAACACACATATGTGTTTTTACAACTAAATTCTTTGTCTTCGGTGTCATCGGGACGCATATATGCATTAACTTCTGTTCTCTATAAATATTTCCAACCCTTAAACAGATTAAACTTTCATCTTCTAGAGTCTATTTAAATTGTAAAATTAATTAAATTATAACTGTGTTTATTTCTGATGGCAAGCGTAACTGCGATGTCGACTTGGCAAGTAATTATTCAGAGATCCACTAAAATCTCTCTAGCACTGTCGACGCCAGTAAATCTTATTTTATGACGTCGAAGAAAAAATTCGGAAAACTCGCGTCGCAACCTCGAAACCCCTTTGCTATGCAGGACTTCCGAAGTAGATATCGCACGTAGTCTCGCCATTGTTCCGAGTCCTTATCCGGCTGCCAGGCCAAAACATCGACAAAGACTTAACCCTAGACCGCGACCTCCTCGCTGCATTTTCCGCGGCTTCGGGTATGCATCGGGGTATCGAGGCAGACGGTTCGATACCGGACAGCATTGTTTCCGGAGTCCCATTATAAACGCGCCTCAATTCCGGCGGTTCGTGCCCTGAGGCACTCTCTCTATCTCTCGCTCTTCCTCTCTCTCTCTCTCTCTTTTGTCTATCTATTCCTCCGCTTCTGAGGCCTCTTTGTCGGCACCGATGCCAACGCCTGAAGCTTGCTCTGGAGCGAGCTCTCTTCGTGCCATCGAGCGGAACGGCACGAGGAACGAACCAAGACGGAGAGTGCTCGCGACGATACGGCATTACGAGGCACCGTAAACGCTTTTGAGAGGGAGGAGTTAGGCTGCTGTCGGTGTGCCGCAAGTCCTGACAGAAATTAGAAGGACAGCTCGCGAGAATGGCGTCACAATTGCTTTCACGCAAGAAATACGCTGCTTCGTGATCCGTTACGGCACATTGGATATCGAAAGCGACTATGTCATTGCGCGAAATGTTGGAGAACTTTTGCTTGAAATTTCATTCGTCTACATCACTACTTCCTAATTTTATTTCCTAATTTCTCTCTTGGACGAGATGCTCGCGAAACATGCAGGAACTTTTAATCATGAAAATATTTGTATCGTCTCGATATTTTCCAGTTAGAGAGGAAGTAAAATATTGTATCGGAAGAATATTTCACGATACTGGCACTCTTTCGCTGGATGTAGGACGCGATCGAAAGCATCGGGCGAGAGGAGAGGCACTCTCGCGAAATAATCCTTCGATAGAAGCAGAGCGGAAATCCGGCGACATAATCCAGGAGGATCGGTGACATTTCCCTAAGAGACGGGACGATGTCGTATCCGTGAAATCTCGCGTCCAGTCGGTGTGAAGCTCGCGTTTCACGGCCTGCATAGACGACTACTACGCGAGTTCGTGGGATGCATGATCCCAGCGGGTCCTGAGGATACCGAAGAGAAACGAAAGAGCCAGAGAGAGAGAGAGAGAGAGAGAGAGAGAGAGAGGGAGGGAGGGAGAGAGAATGAGGGAAGAGACAGTCACGAGATCGATAGTCACCGCCGTCGTGGTCCAGCTACCAAGATGAGCGGTCATGATGTGCCCGTTGTCTCTGTGCGCCAACAATCTCATGCATTGTGAGCATTACCTCCCCTCGAAGGCACGAGATCGGGGTCACGGAAGGACCCTAGGAGCATACGCTATCCTCCACTGAGAATGCATATGTCTGATATTTGCCAGTCGCAAACCGAATCTCCATTGAAGTACCTTAACCACAGTATCGTCTATGATTGCAATTTATACTCGCGCGGTTACGACCAACTTTAATTTTATGGCAAGTTGCCTTTGTCTTATTTATTTATGTACACTATCGTTCCAAAGTTTGAAAGCAGTTGAGCTTTTTAGTTCAACAAAAAGTCTTTTGTTAAAGATGTTCAAAGAAATTGTCGGTAATAAAAGTTTATTGTATATTTCGACCACTTTGTAGAAAACATTTCTTCTTCTAACCATATTTCTCGGAAATTCTTTGTTTTGTCGAATTTCGCTTATGCACTGCTTCCAAACTTTCGAGCGATGGGTAATAAATAGATAGTATATGCGCCATATACTTTTTATTATTATTATTATGAAACCCTGATATTATTAAATTACGATATTTATATTTATATTCTAAAAAAACGGAGTAAAATGTATAAAATGAATAAAATGTAATGTAATATAAGTGAATAAAAATGTTACATAAATAAATTTTACAAATGTATTGTAATTGTCCCATCAATTTTTTATTCCAAATCGTTCGAATCGTAGTAACTGTATGACGCCATCAACATTACGATAAAACCCTTTCGTATTTCACATGCACCACCAACACGATAATGCTATCAGGACGCGACGATAAGAAGACGTTTCGTATTCGAAGCCGCCGATGTACAGTCGCTCGCGATCTTCGTTGCCTCGTTGGAGAACTATCGTGGTTATATCCTCCGTTGGCACGTGTTGTTCGCGAAGCGTATCCCTTTTTATAACTTTTTTAACGAGTATTTTCCGAGATGGGAGCAGTGGGGACACGTATACGTAACATCGCCGTCGTTGTCGTCGCTGAGAGTCGAGGCAGAGCCGAGGGGACGGATTGAATACGTACGGCAAAAATAATGCGACATTACTGTTTCTTTATGGACGGTTAGTTATTACACCACGGAATCTCGCTTGCCAGAAAATTGGCGAGCGCGGTGGAAGACACAACGTACGCGAATTCGCGCGCGCAGCCGGGTATAACGGCGCTGTAACAATAATCTCGTCGCTTTTATTACCGCCGCTTTTTGTTAGGTTTACCGTCGAATGGCACCGTTAGATTTATTCCCGCCGTAAATCACGTTTGATACCGCCGTCGGGGGCTCGTGCTGGCACGATAGAGCATTCCCTGCTCTATACTCGCGCTTTCAAGAGTAGCGAGTAAAGAACTGCCTCTCTTATTCGGCGCAATAAAAATATAATAATTTTAATGAATGGATAATTAACTAAAGCATTGCTTCTCGATCTTTTTACCAGAGCTTCAATACTATTCTCGCTTTGAGCTGCTGGGTGAGTGACCTTTTTCCTTAAATTGGTACTGTTATTTTGAGTTTGATCATATAATAAATTATGATCATTAATCAAATTTTACTTGGATTTTTTCGCAGAAAATTACTCTATTACTAGACCAAAATTTTCAAAATTATTTACTTATTTTTGGTCAAAAATCAGATTAATTTGATTTTTACCATCGTTGAAGATGGTTCAAAACGGTGCTGACACGTCCGATCTATTATAGGAATTATTAAAAATCAATGTAATATGTTAACTTATACATACCGTTAAACTCTCAAAGCTCCCTTTTATTTGTCACTTGTTAATTTAATTAATTAAAGATTCTCGATACTAAAATTAATAAAAAGAAGGTGAGCTTTGAAAGTCAAACGCGGTTAACGGTGTATAAGTTAATGATTAACGTTATGTAATTTTTAATTATTAATATAATACAAAGTTATAAATCGGACGTTTCGGCGAAGACGCATTTCGCTATAGATGACTTAAAGCAGAGCTGAAATGTTCTTTTTAAATTTTATATTAGTAATTAAAGATTATATAACCCACGTAAATTAACCGCGTTTGATTCTTAAAACGTACATTTACTTGTTAAACATAATTCATTTGTGTTTTTTCATTATTTATATAATTTTCATGTAAATCGAGAGACTTGCAATCTTCGAAAAAACGAGCGGTGTTTTTCTAGAGAACGTTACAGCGATAGGGTATCAGAATCTTTCAATTTAACGAGAAATGCTGTATACAAATTTATGCTTTCCCGAGTTGCAGTACGATAAATCGATCGCTGCCCGAAGATTTTAAATAAATTCGCCCGTGGTATAAATGTTTGACTTCCTCCGAGAAGTAAAATGCTGCTTCAGTATGTAAAGAACAGTCTCGCGTAACCCGCGTGGCAAACATAGCGAGCCAATATATCGATTTGATGTCGGCACAGGGTCAGAGGAGGGAGGAGAGTGCCATGTGCCGGCTGAAATTTTCGTATGATATCGGGAATCCTGAGGAAAGCTGCTCCGCGCTCGAGCGTTCCGAGAAAAAGTACAGAGAGCAGTCTATGTACTCCTGCAGGAAATGCCTTTCAGAAATTGGGCGCCTCGCGCCGCGTCCCAAGACCCTCGTTACATATTATGGTTTTGCGGACGGGCGATTGTTTCGTTCGTACATAGGCGAATGCAAATATCGCAAAGAACCGTCAGGCCGACTCGACACTCGCGTCCGCAGCTCACTCGTTGCTATTGTAATGCGATACAATCTCGCGTAACTACCAGACTACTTGTTTGGTCGCACAATCCTATTTGCCAAGCAATCGGCCATTGCCGGGTGGCGGTTCGTGTAATCCCTGCGGGCTGCTGCCGCCGCTTCCTCGCGCTGCCGCTGCGGCGAGGGTCGGAAAGCCAGGGTCTCGAAACTCGCCGATTTTCAGGGTCGTGGCACCGCCTCTGATCCCGAAGACGACCCGACGTAGGATACGCGCGCGATTACGCGACCTGCAGAGCGACGGACAAGTTGTCCGCGTCGCCGCCCTCCCGCCGACGAAATACGCGCTGGCGCCGAAACGGAGCCCCGTTATTAACGTTCGGATTCCGCACGAAGGGATGATATTCTACCTCGGATACCGATAAGGGCGCACAACGTCGAGGAGAGACGCGATGTACCGCCGCCGCCGCTGCTGCTGCGGATCCTAGATTACGCGTCCTAGTTAGCTCCTAATGTCAGAGTCTGTGACGGATATCGGGGCCCGTCGTTCGCTGTGAATGTGCGACGCGCTAAATTGTCTGGAAGGTAATTATCGGCTCTCAGAGACGCGGACGCTTTGTCGCGAGCGTTGTGCCAGACACTTATTTGTACGCTGATCGTCCGAGGCAGCAACGCGGTAAGCCAGCCGGCTAGCAAAGTGGAGTTACTGTCACGAACAGTATTCGTCGATGACTGATAAAGTTGGATAATTAATGGTAAGATGGCTGTTCCCTCTCTCTCTCTCTCTCTCTCTCTGACTCTCGTGCACCAAGGAGGTATATCGTTTAACATAATACTGCGAGCTATCAGACACACAGAGCTTAATGGGGTAATTAAGTAGCTCTGGCTCTGAACAAGGCAATTTTCTCGTCGAAAAATGCCGCAGTTTCAACATAACGATCTCTACGATAATTCCATTAATTGTTTCTTCGTGACTTTTCTGGTTTTGATGTTATGACGCTTCAAGGATAACGACAGGGAAAATATTTGCGTTTAGCCTGCAATCGCAATAATAATCGGCCGCGAGCTGTCCATTTTTTTTGGTGTTACAATAAATTATCGGAGTAAATCGTGCGCGCACTTGTTTATCGATCGGTATACGGAGGCAACGACCGGACATAATTTAAACGCGAGAGTATTTTCGACGATCGAACGGGAAAGCCAAACTCAAAATCGTTTCTACGCATGCGATAATTGTCACAATTAGAATCGCGCCGCGTGCATCGTGGATGCAATTAAAACCCTGCGATTCGTTCGCGATGCCCGCAAACGCGCCGACCCGCACTGGCGGCCGAACCAAAAGCAAAGGGGAACGAAATTCTTTCATTCTGAACGCTCGTACGGCGCGTAACCTATATTGTTTTTCTGAACGTCGACTCTTGCACGCCTTGTTTACTTGATTGATATTTGCATTTGTTAGTCGGGAAAACGATACGAATCGCGAAAACACAATTTCGGAAATGGACGAAAAAAAGCGGCGGAGTGCACAGGAAAAAATGCTCGTAACATTGCGGAACTATCTCGATTATTTTCAACATATTTGCGTGAATAAATGTATGTTCTCGTAAGTGGTATCAGATATTTTATGTATAATATGGTCAACCACTGTATCGTCGATATATTGGAAATTTAATGACGTAAACCGCTTCGACGAATTTCGAGTCGTCCACTTCGGAACGAGAATGCGATGGAAAGTATACTTCCGGTCAGATATAATCAATATTTATTTTAGTTTGAAGATGGCCAAGAGCGAATTTACGATGTCGTATCGCGACATGCAGTCTGCAGTCGGTTAAAAGGACTTCTAATTAAGCCCTAAGAAATCCATAATTACTGCGGCAACCGTAAACCGTTATGTTGCATATCTATCTGAGCCTGTCGTTGCAGCTCGCAAATGAAATTTGATTAAATGCACCACGCGACTGGCGTAATTAACTTGCGCGGGTCACGAAGTCCCATTAAACATCCTGGCTTTCATTCTTAAAATTCGAGCACGAGCGTGTTAACTTGCGCACGTAATGCTCGTCGCGGGGAAACTTTGGAGTGATTACCTTAATTCTGCCTAAAGGGTACTAAATGAAATTACATCATCATTACTCCTTATTCAGTTGGAGGAATTGCGTTATTGTTAATAAGGCTCTCGTGTTGTGCAAGAATTTGCACACACAACTCGGAATTACACCGCACGCGCTTGTTTTCATTACGTCGTACAAAGCGTGCGTCGTACCGGTTTGTTGCACGTTTATTGGCCTCTGCGGTATAAAATAAATTTTATTGCCTGTTCCGTTAAAGGGAAAATTACGCGAAAAATTTCGTTGCATTGCGCGACGCGGCACGACCCGATGCGACGCGACGCGACGCGATGCGACGCGACGTGGCGCGGTGCGGCGCAGCGCAGCGCGACGGCAGGCTAACAAGCGCTTGTTAAGCGAATGTGTAATTATAATCTAATGTAATTCGCCCCCGCGACGTGCCGCGCTGCGCAAGTCTTTGAAAGTGGAGCGTGAGTGCCGCTTAATAACAGTAACGAGAGCAATTTAATGTAATGGACGGAAAAGAAAGAGCGAGGTTAACGCCACGCCGCGCCGCCGGTCCCGCAAACGGCCCCGGCCGGCTGCGTCTCGTCCAAGTATTTTGAAAAGGCTCCGCTCGGAGATTAATTGCAATTAGATTGGAGCGGCCGATTGGTTTAACGATCACTCCAAGTCGATCGAACGGGAGCGAGAGCGGGAGGAGGAGCTCGACTGAGCATCCGTGAATGCCTCAATTTGTCGAAATAAAGTCGCTCGAGGAGGAGCGACTTTGACCGAACGGCAGAAAGCTCTTCGGGAATACCTAATCGCGAATTCCCGG
Source organism: Tetramorium parvispinum (assembly GCA_011638315.1). NCBI lineage: Eukaryota > Metazoa > Arthropoda > Insecta > Hymenoptera > Formicidae > Tetramorium > Tetramorium parvispinum. Next base: position 8,256 of record VBVR01002830.1, on the reverse strand, counting down.
ATTACCGTGGCGCAATCTGCGACGTAACAATCGCCGACATCCCCGAGGGCGCTTTTTCGAGCTTGAAAAATGTTTCGGGGCGAGCACTTACGGCGCTTTGTTTCGCGCGCGCGAAAGTAAAATCGTCCATGTTGCCCGACACGATTGTTTTCTGTTTACGGGGGGACGAGAGATCGATCGGACGCCCCGCAGTTTTCCGGTAAAACGCGGCCCTTTGATCCTCCCGGCTTCTGCGAGCGGTGCATTGTATCGTATTTTCCGCAAGTAACAGCCGTGCTATTTCGCAAACATGCCCGAGCGTAACGGCGCGCCAAGGGTCTTTCTTGTTCGCGATTTACGCGACCCCCGCACGTAGCTGGCCAATTTTGCGAGACACAATGCGGCGGGAGGACCTTGCACGTGTCGCGACGTCGTGGGACGACCCTACGGCAAAAAAGAAGGTGACCGAGGACCGCGCATGAGTATGTATGCGCAACCGAGCGGACAAGCGCGACGGGGAGGGATTGGGGGTGGACGAAAGTGACCGGTGTATACACCGGGAAAACACGCGAACGCTTCGTCGTCCGTTCCACGGGACTCTCCTTTATGTACCCCATTATTTCTATCCAATAGAGGTTGAGTAATGCCGCGTAAGGTTTTCTTTTTCCATCCTCGACCCTGTGTCCCGCGAGCTCTACCGACGGCGCGTTACTCTTTTATGCTTTTTCCCCTCCCCTCTCCTTTTCTTTCTTTTTCCTTCCTTTATCTCTCTCTCTCTCTCTCTCTCTCCACTCCTTACCATCGGCCCGCTGCAGTTTGTAAGCCTGCCGTCCGTCTCCTCCTTCTCCCACTACTTCCCGGTGCCCCTTTCTAGTACGCGAAGAAACTTTGATTATAACCTGGCAGCTACTTTCCCGCGGTAAAAGTCTGGTCTGGGTACCTTAATTAATTTACGTTAAGAGACTTCGCGGAAAGGCAGGTGTACCGTACGATTAAATGGCTTAGAGCGCCGCTAATGGGTAGTAAGCCGGTGCACTGCCGGGCGAATACCGGGCGATACTGGGAGAAGTAATAACGTAGATGGAGAGCGTTCATGTTTATTTCATATGCGGCCAATCGCGCGTGCTTTAGCGGGTCTCTTCCGGAATCGATTCGCCCGATATCATCAGTAAATCGCGATTGTCATCGCGACACCGTTCGTTTCATCAATCGAAATATTTTTCAAAGTAAAAAAAAAAAAGAATGCATGATTATTCAACCCTTTGCAGTGCAAAGGAAGCCTCATTTTTCAATTAAGAGCAAAACCAGACTGAAAGAGTACGCGCTATGTGCGCCACATACTCTCAAGAAGACAAAATGCAAAAAAAATCGAATCATACAGAAATTTTATGCATTTTAGAAAAACATAAATTAAAGAATCCATTCTTAAAAAAGTCGTGTTAAATCGATACTCTTTTCCGCGATGCTGATGAGTTTTCTCGCGTGGCTTACTTTGTATTGCAAAAGTAACCAATAAGATATGAAAATTATTTGCTAATTTTTTACTTCACTTTTTAAAAAATTACTTAATATAGAGCTATCGAGCCTCTCGTAACTTTTAAAAAACTAAAGTAAAAAAATTAGTTTTAGAAGCAAAAAATAGCAAAAAATAGCAAAAAATTAGCAAATCATTTTCATGTTTTACTGATTTCGTTCTGGAAATTTAGCACAAATAGCTTTATAAAGTGAGTATGTGGTATATTATATACCACATACTCTCAAGAAGTCGTTTCAGTCTGTCCCTGATTAAAAGCATCAGTATAATAAAAATTCGATACTCGCAATCAAATGTGCAATCAAATAGTTTTGGTATTTGGAAGAGCTCACGAACAGTCGCGACGGCTTTCGTGCTAAAGGAGTGGCACATTCGACGATCTCGAACACGCGATTTATATCGGGTATCGGACATCTTGTACGGTTTAAGGTCTACTAAAAGAATAGCTCAAAGCACTCGGAAGTCCAAAGCACTGGAAATCAATAATTGATAAGAGGGACGATTCTTCTTGTCTAGCGAGTGTGGACAGCAATTCCCGTTCCACCAAGGAGTAGATTTAGTGCTCCTTAAAGCTCGGCCCCTTGCGCGCAAGGCGAACATCGAAAGCAGAAGTGGATTCAGTTAAGTCCCGCGCGCGTAATAACAGGATCTCGTAATATTATCCTATACACATGTACGATTCAATATTCTAATGCGTGGTGTCTGTGAAAAGACTCTTGTCTCACGTATCACAACATTTCGGGAAATAATTGAGAATATAAACAGTGGGAATTATAGATAATTGTGAGGTTTCAACGATAAGCGCGCGTAAATGAAATTAAGATAATCGACACTCCGTCCGGGATTACAGATCCGCGCAATTAACGGGCGGTGTCGGTGACGATATAAATTTTGGGGTATATCCATCGGCTGTTCCATAAAATGTCCGCTAAACTGACAGGTAGCGCGGCCTGCGTGCTTTTATTGATGGGATTCGTAAACGAGTTACTCCGCGGACGTATTGATGAAACAACCAATTATCTTCCTCGATGCACCCCCCGAGACAATTGAGTTTATGCGGTCCGATCATATTTTCCTGTCCTGTCCGCGGGGACATAAGCTTTTTAACGGATTTGTCAATCGCATTCATGTAAAATCATCTGGCCGACGATAATCTGGCTATTGTGAGAGCTCATCAGCGGAATGCATCTCATTCGCATTAGCCAGTGGCTGCGGCCCTTTCAACTATCCCGCTAACCTGCAGCATTGTTTTTACTTCTGCTTTTAATTAGCCGCTCGCGAGCGTTCAAGTGCCTCAATGGTTTTAGCCAACTTTCATGCCGCTGGAATCTGAATAAACCCCCTTTATACGTGGCATAATGCTGACGGATTAGCGCAGCGCATAGTTCGCTGAATAATGCGATAAAGCGAATTCTTCTCCGTTAATATCAATGAAAAATTATATTACAATAGTACTGGAACATACGGTTGATTGGAAAAAGTTTACTCGTCGAAATATCTAATTTTCTCTTCGTCCGTAAACAATATCCTATGCTTTGACAATCGTAAATTCTTTTCACGTTTAACACGCATTCACTGCGTAAGAAGGCTCAAACGAGATTAAAACAAAAATTCGAGTTAAACTGGCTGTGGCATTAAGAGAACACGATGAAAGTACGTCTGCTATGTATCACTTTAAATCTCACTTCGAAGCCCGGGGCGGTATAAGTTCGTATTCGGAGTTTCCCCGCGGCACAATTGGGAGCGCCACGGGGAAACTTCGAATTCGTAACAGTTTTACCTTTCGCGGCTACGCGAATAAGGGGAATAAGTAAGAGCTTGCGACACAGAGGATCGAAGACTAGCGTTCAGCTTGATTTATAGCGGACCGGGGCAAAATTTACCAGCTAATACCTCCCAACTGTGCAATTGCGTAAAGACGCAGCCAGATAATACAAAGAATAATAGAAAAGAAAGAATATCTATCCGAGTCTGAATTTTTGGGGAACTCGCCGAAGGGATTCGCCGTTGCGCTTGTGCGCGAAATGTTCGTCGCGCGCGCGCGCGTCCATTAACCCAGGATAACGGCCCGTCAATCGTAGCCGCGCGGGTGAGAAAAAAATATCAGCCGAACTTGGGGAACTTTAATCGATCATAATGAATGCTTGTCTGCCGGTCCTCGTAGCCGGAGGCATGCCGCCCGCATTCAGAAACTTCAGAAGGCTCTTCAGTCGTTAACGGAGTTTCGCCTTAACGACTGGCCGCTTCGATAAATTTCAATCCGCCTTCTCAGCCACCCAACCCATTCCTTCCTCTCACTTCCTCCGGCCCGAACCTTATCCGTGTGCGCGCGCGCGCGCTTTCCAAGACCCTACGACGATCCTGGGATGCGCTGTGCAAATATGACCCAAGTTGACCCCGGGACGAAGAACTCCGGCAGAAAGCACTCGCGCGGCCCCCTCCTAAGCAGCTCCGGACGCAAGCACAGCCACCGAGTTTGTCTTTGGTATTAACGGGTTTTGGTATAGAGGCTCGGCAGCCGTGCAAGAGCGAGAGCGCGCGCGCGGAGCGTACAGCTTCAGTACCATAAATTCCAGGGTACGCGGACTCGCCGCCGCCGCCCGTTAATATCGCCCGCGGGAAAGCGGTTTACGGGAACCACCGTCTAAACCTGCCCACCCCTTTGTTGTATTTACTCCGTATTTACTCCTTTTTCCGGATCGGCTCGAAAGATATCGCGCGCGGGCGCGTGTTGCCGGTTAGGTAGGTGGATCCCGGGAAAATAGTATTAAATCTTGATAGCGAGGGTGCAGCGTTCCCCCTCCCACTCCCCCCTCCCTTCGCCTTATTTTATCGTGCGTTTGGACGCTATGACGGGCGGACCGCGACAAGCACGGTGATCGATCAATCGCCGACATGGGGTGAATTAGTATTCTCGATCTCGCGCAGCTCATATCCTATTCCTTGATATTGACGCGATGGGATACGCGGTAAGGCAGGAATGAGGGAATATCAAGAGATATTACAAGATACTTTATCAAAAGGCGTTAGATGTTAAAGGAAATGCATCTAATTTCGTAAATCAAACACGTCTTCAGGCTAAGCGCTGCTACTAGAAACTAATAAATAGTATATAATAAACCAGTAACAAGGAAATGTAGGCTTTGAAAGTCAAACGCGATTAGTTGTGTGTGAGTTAACGTTATGAAACATTTAATTAATAATTTGATACAAATTATAAATCGTATGTTTTACCTCTACTTTGAGGTAACTTCAGCGACGCCGTAATAAATAAATTAAATAATCTCGAAAGCTCTCCGAGCATAAGGTAAATATTTCAAAACATGAATGTACAAAGATAATGAAAGTTTTCAAAGTAGTGTAGCTTTCAGTCTTCAAAAGGAAAAATTCTGCTAACACTAGTGCTTATAAACTAAGCTTCCTGTATTTTTCGAGGTTTCAGTTTGTCAATCTTATATACATTCTCTGGATTTGGTTTGTTGAGTGGATTTCCCCTCTCTTTGCCAGTTAGTCTCAATTTTCATTTTTATTTCAAACATTTTGCAGATTATGAATATTTGTAGAATTTTTTTGGTGTTTTCTCTTGAAAATTACACTGTCTTTGTACATTTAATTTTTAAATACTTATCTCATGCTTGTCGGAGAAAAATTTATTTAATTTGCTTATTACCGCATCGCTCGCTAAAAATTGTTCAAAGTAAAGTCAAAATATACGATTTATTAATTTGTATTAAATTATTAAATAAATGTTACATAACGTGGACTCATGCATAACTGCATTCGATTCTCAAAGCCCTTATTCCTTGTTAATAATTTCTCGATAATTTTAATATCGAAAATCCCTTTAGTTGATCATTTATTTGTATAGAATAAAGAATATTACATGGTTGCTTTATATTTCATATTTCATAACATATACATATATTTTACAATATAAAGTACCTAAATATATACTCTGATAGTATATAAATTCAAGAGAATCTATTAGCAATTTCTCTGCACTTCTTTCAAGTGTAATCTGTGGAAGCTTGCCAGTTATCTCGGTTATGTGTCACTAACGTTAGTTATGTCAGCCAGTAGTTACGTCCGGCTCTGGTCAGACCATTCCAGCAACCTTTAAAACGCGAACGGCGCGGATTACCGTCGAGCAAGGTTGTAAATTGAAAGGAAAATCGCTTCTTGAGAGAGCTCACGAACGTCCGCGCGACTTCCACGACGCCCAGGGCGTGAAGAATAAATTCCGCGAAGAATGTTTCCCGTGAAGTTTCTAGCGGAGCAATATCGGTACTATTTATCGTCGCCTCCAGCATAATTGCCCCGTGTAAATTCGCGTACAACTGGAAATGCAAATTTACTGATTTTATATTTCTCTGGGTTTAATTAACAGCCGCTACTCTTTGTTGCGACGTGCAGAAGCCTCTTTGTGAGTCAGGAAATATAGCGGTGTGCGCGCGCGGGGCTTATAAATACATTTTAAACCGGAAATTGAAAGGAAAAGCGGTGCGCTATGGGTGAGATGTACCAGCTACCGTGCTGCGGAAAATTTCCTGACACTGTCGGAAGGACAGAGAGGAATAGCCGGCTTTTGATAGTTACGAGAGCGGTTATCAAAATGCCCGAAATATAGAGTTCTTGCTGGGATAAAATGACATTATTCCTCCGTGTTTTAGCATTTACAATAAATCAAATCAAATTCCATCGCAATCCGAGGCGTTACGACAGCAACATTGAAATCATCGTGCGCAAAAGGAAACATCGAAGAAACGTCGCCGACACGTTGCGGACGCACAAATATTTGTTAAAGCACGGGAGAATTGCAAAAATAGCGCAAATGCCAGATAACGTAGGAAAAATTGCTACTTGGTAATGGTTCAAGAGCACTTGTTGAACTATCGGGAACCATCGTGACCTTCCACTCGAGGAAAACCAGAAAAGGGCTGACCACCCTTCACGGTTGCGAGCATTCGAGTAGCAAAACCCTTCAAAAATAGGTCGCACTTAAACGCGAAAATAACCCCTCCTCGATGGAATCGATGTACTCGCCGGCATCGCAAGTTTACGTCAGAGTGTTTATCCACCCGCTGCCGGGCGAGAGACGAGAAGATTCAATTACCTCCTCGCAACAAATTGCAAAATGGTATAGCGTAAATTGAAGCAGGAGCAACGTGCCGGGCATTAAAGTTGGTCGCTCGCGATTTTGAAAAGCCTGCAAAACCGTATTTGACCCGACGAACGGTAAAAGAGTAATTTTTTTCCCAGCAATATTCAATTATGAAAATTTGATAACCATCGATTGAAAAAAGCAGAGCGATTCTAGCGGCTCATATAAAAGCCAGAAAATATAGAAAGTCCCTTTGGTTAGTAAAAATGGTTTTTCTATCTCGTTCTATGAAACTTGATTTTCACGATTTTGTTGCGTAATTGTTTGTATCATTCCCCGTAAAAACGTTAACTGTGCACGACGGAACCGCGCGCAATGCTGACGCTAAAGACATGATAGCACCACGTTCTAAAATTATATTTTTTAAATTAAATCACGAGGACACATTTTGAATTTTTCTCTAGATAAATAAAGATTCGAGATACTGAAAGGATTAATATTTTTCTACACAATAGCTCGGAGTAGATTCTACATAACAGAGTGGAATTGCGTTCCCGAGGTGCGCGCGGGCACGTGCGCGCCATTCATCGCCGCGAGGGCGACGGGTTGCGGAATAATAAAGATTTCGCGAATTTGATGTTTCAATTTGTCGGGGGGAGCTCGCAGCGAGGGGTGCACGCGATCTCATCTTCGTTGTTAAGTGGAGCGATGTCGAGCGACGGCGCGCCGAGCACGCCGGGCATAAATTGCGGGGAGACGAAAGCCGGGGCGCTTAATATCGCCCGCGTGGAAGCCGTTTACGGAAGCGCGGCGCGGCGCGGCGCGGAGCAAAGCGGAGCCGAGCCGCGTTCTTCACCACCAGTACGCTCTTCTATCGTTGCCATAGGCTTCCCATATTCGCGCGCTGTTTAGTATCGCTTGCAAGGCGCACTTTCCCGCACCGACGAGGCGGCTCTGAAACGCAACGTTGAAAATCGTGGGACAGGTATAACGCGCGTCGAAAGCAGCGGCGGCGGTCCAACGAAGCGTAAAGAAACTTTAGCGTCACTCGTCGTTGCCAACAGCTTTACGTGAACACCCGTGTTATTAATCGTTAACTCAAAAACGGCGAACGGTCGCCACTTTGTACGATGAAATTTGCGCCAGCTTTCCGTCGTGTATTAAGTATGCAATACTAAATATGCTGGATCAAAAGGGTATACAATAAATTTCTCATCGATACGAGATGTACGCTTTTAGCGGAGCGTTGTGATGTGTATCCTTGGCGTTTGACACAAAAATCATTTCGTTATCTCGTAATTTAATCGTACCACGATTATTGAATATACCACGAAGCGAATGCTTATTTGTAACAACCAGAGGCGCTATGTACCGCGTATGCCGATCGATATGCTGCCGCATGATGAAGAACGATTAAATCGTCGAAATTGGTCGTCTAGCGACCGTACGTGGTTAAAGATTAAACGTGGTTGCAGATCGGACGCTTTTAACGCAAATCGTCCCCGAATGGCAGAGTCAAAAATAATTCACGTCGGCGAGGTTTCTCCTGCAATGTTATTCGCGCGCTCGTACACGCGTTGATATATATATATATATATATATATATATGTATATATATATATATATATATATATATATATAT
>VBVR01002829.1:0-20365 GCA_011638315.1 Tetramorium parvispinum | reverse complement strand
GGGGAAGCCGCGGTGGGAGGGAGGGAGGGAGGCTGGAGTAGGAGCGCGCCGACAGGATGATGAGTCACGTGGTTTCATTTATTTCGCAGATATACCGGATATACCGCGTCATTTTGAAGCGACAAAAGCGCGCCGTCTTATCCGCGATCAGTTCACTTGTCGATCGTCGTTCGCCAGCTCGTTGTCTCCGGCGCGATCTATATCTCTCCACTCCTCTCGAGATAAAGAGGGAGAGCGGCTTCGCCGAGACGTGGTTTCCCACGCGCCAACCATATCGTCGTGTCATTAAGACCGATCAGGACGGATCGACCTCGCGATCGCGCGCTCGCCGGAAATCGAGTTATTTATAGTGCAAACCGATGGAGAAGTTACGCGCGTTCATCTTCCGCGAGAAGTGCGCGAAGACGCGGAGCGACGACGGTGGTCGTGACACTGCCACGCGTTTGTTGATTGATAATGCGAACTATGCGAAAATGAAGAGGAGTCGCATGTCAGGTAAAGGCAACAAGTTCCCAGATAATCAAATCGAAGGCCAACATTTTTCCAAGTGTCTGTGACAAATTTTGTCAGCCGGATGCCAGCAGAAATGTAACAGAATGCGGCAAGAACCGAGTGAAATCTGCGTAAGCGTTTAAATGAAATGTCTCACATTGCTTGGTTTCTGCTGTCAATCTGTTGTCGGATTATGTCAACAGATTCTATCGGGATATAAACTCTAACGCGGATACAGATGACGTTAATCTACTGAAATTGAATCTGCTACCAATCTAGTAGCTTACTGCTGTTTTGTTTACTAAGAATTAACAAGCAATTAAGTACTCTCGAAATCGGTTCGCATAGCATAAATTAAAAAGAAAAATCGAGCTGTATTTAAATTAAAAATTGCATCACAAACAGGATAATTAACACAATATTTGAAAAGATTTTAGTCTTGAACTCATAAATATCTTTTTTTTGTTCACAGTGTTATTTGATTGAGAAGAATTTTTAATAATTCTACCTCAAAGCAAAAATTCTTAATTATAAAAAAATCAGCATATATATATATATATTATAAATTAAATTTAATCATAAAAAATTAGGGAAAGATTATTTGCCAATCTTCTGATTCTTTCTCTTTTTCAAAATTAGCGATTGCATTATTTCTCTCTTTTTTTTTCTCAAAATGACAGTACGATTCACCCGATTTCGATTTGCGAGTGGCTCCTGACATTCGCATTATGATTTTTCTGTCCTCACGGCGCGCTTCTTCATCCACTTCGCGAGGGATCGCGAGGGATCGCGAGGATCCTAGAGAACGGTCACTAAACGGCCCCAAGAGACGCTTTCGCAAACATCAGACGCGGTATATCTTCGATCCGTTCTCTGAATTGACAAGCGTTTACACCGCCGACGCGATGACCGCGTCAAGGTTTCCACGATACGACGAGGCGCCTTGTCCACCATTGAGGCGGTGTATTTTTTCGCACATTCGCCATTGTGAGGGCATGCAGCTGCGTCGCGCGGTGCCACGTGTGGCGATTCAATTCGCACATTTCTACATTGTCGTTTCTTCGGCATTGCCAGACTGTCCTCGCCGTCCCCGCGCCACCGCCCTCCAGGATGCGACCGATCGATCATGCCTGTGCAACGACGACGAGATCGAATTTATTAATAGACGTTTGCATACACGCGGCGGAATACCGCTCGTAAATGCCGGTTTTACGGCGCTCCTCTAATTGCGCGCGTAGAGAACCTTCGCGACTCGGCTGCTTTGTCATAATGCGGAGCCTGGTTGCAAACGAGAAAGAGAGAGAGAGAGAGAGAGAGAGAGAGAGAGAGAGAGAGAGACGCAGTATGGAAATCTCATGTTGGCCATGTTAAACGACATTCTGTTGTCATCTCGTTAAATATTCGAATATTCGTTGTTTTCGCGGCTTTGAAATAAAATGTATCTAGCCTCGCACGACGCTACATATGCTTGAATCGTCTTGTTTTCCAGAGTAATACAAATTAGAATTGTGAAATTTAAAGGAGCATGAAAACATTGAAAACATTGAATATCATCTTTTGATTTTGAAATGACGGTTTTTTTCACGGGAATACCGCGAAAGTTCCGTTGCATATTTTGCGCAATTGTATCTCACTTCTTTTTAATGGATGTTTCCTTGAATGTTCGTCCATGACGAGCTATCTCGATACGGAAAATAAAAATGTTTCGATAAATATAATTTTAATAACATTTAAAAAATCCTTTTTTAAAAATCAAAAAACTGCAATCGGCCAATTAATGTCAAATAATAGAATATATTAAATAAAGAGTTCAGAGGAAAGGTCGATTTTAATTCCTTTTTGATTCTTTTGAATTGCACTATCTTCGGATATAAATCACGTATAAATTATTGCGAAGAGAAATGTGAGAATAGGCGATTTTTTACGAAATCAATCCGAGGAAGAGATTATCATTATCGGCTCAAGGCCCGTCACGGATATATGTTCAATCTACTCGTTTTAATTCACCGTTTTTTCGCGTCAGTTCTTTTCTTCGTTTCCCGTCCCATTTCAACATGGTAGTGTTTCGATTATATTTACTACTAGAATTACTAGAGCTTGACGGAAGAAAGTGAAAGGGGACAAAAAGGTCCAATCATCACATATGCGACATACATACATATACATACATTTTTATCTGTCTACATAATTATTTTATGTAATATGTATATTTATATTTATATATGTACATAATTATTATATGCATTTATATTTATATATATGTGCATAATTATTATATGTATTTTACATATTTATATAATCATATGCTTGTTCATTTAATATTTCTTTCGCTTCTTCCTTCAATACCATCAGCTATTTTTTTTATTACAAAAGTTTTTTTAATTACTTTTACTGTCGGGATTACTGGAGCCTAACGAGAAAGGCAAAAAAGTCGGCGATCAACGAATCAGGACATGTGTTGTATACGTGCAGAGAGAAAGAAAGAGAGAGAGAGAGTCAAAAGAAAGAGTTTGAAACTTAGAGGAGACGTAATACTCGCAAAACCAAGCTAAAAATATTTTATTAACATAGATTGTAACGTAGACTTGTATAATAATAGCGAGTACTTCTAACAATGGCAATTTGGCTTTACGTTCGTAGAAGAAACGGTCACATATGCGGGCGAACTCGAGCAAAGGGGAGACCTTTTTCGCATCTTCTTCTCGATTGAATCAATTGGCGAACCCCGATACTCGCACCAGATAATCGCGGTAAGCGCTATTGCCGTTGAACCGCAATTAATTTTTTCTCATTGACTATTCATGGTTCATTTCGTATTCAAACACTTCAAGTTTGCCGTAATAATCCGTCGTTACGTCAAAATTACAATAATCAACATTCTTGTTATCTTCGATGCATTATTCCTCGAAATTAAGTCGCACAACATTACAAGTACGAGAGAAAATTAACAATATTATCTTTTCCAAATAAACAATTGAGATATTTTAATATCTAATAGTACTGTAAAATATCCTTTCTCTCTTTCTATTTTTTTTATAAATTAATATTATCTTATTATTGGAAATTCCAATGCATTGGAAATTCGCGTAGCATTACAAATACGAGAGAAAATTAACAATATTATCTTTTTCAAATAAACAATTGAGCTATTTCAATATCTAATAATACTGTAATAAACCCTATCTCTCTTTCTATTTTTTTAATAAATTAATATTATCTTATCATTGGAAATTCCAATGCATTAGAAATTCGCGCAGCATTACAAGTACGAGAGAAAATTAACAATTTTTTCAAACAAATCATCATTTTTCAAATAAATAATTGAGACATTTCAATCTCTTAAATAATGCTATAATATGCTTTTTCTCTCTTTTTAATTTTTTTTGTTATACTCAATATTATCTTATTGTTGGAGATTTCAATAAGCACAGATCGGATTAATATGGTATGGTGGTGAATCCAAGAGGGTGTTTAAAATATTCGATTCCCTTTGTTCATTGCGCCGATACATCTCGCTGAAATGCGGGCGCGCATCTGGAATGGAAGCATTAATTTTAATTGGATTAAAAGGCCGAGCGGGTGCCCGTTCAAGTTAATTATCGTTACTCACGTAGCCGTCAGTTTACATTAACCCTGTACCGCTGCAGTTGCGCTAAATTCCATTAAATTCTATGTGTTACCTCCCTCCCCGCAGCCACGCGCGTCTCTCCGTTGCAAAACAAACTCTTGCCAAATGTATTTTGTAAAGCGACCCGTGCACATATCTCACGGTTACGTAATTACGTTTCATTCATTTTTTCTTAGAATTTCATGCTATTCTCTGCTCTCCTCTTCCGGTAAAAACGAGTTTCTTTTAAATTATTCTGCTGCACGTGTCTTCCTTGCGACACAAACTTCGCCGAATTTTATAGAAAAGAACAGGCCGTTGCAAGGCCACGATCGTACAATCGTATTTCATTCCTTTTTAAATTTTATGCTCCCTTCCGTTCGATAGAAATGATTTTCTTTCAAATTATTTCGCTCCGTTCTGTTCTCGAGCGCCTCGACGTTCAGCACTCGTGTATGAACCTCCGTAGCTCTAATTTTAGTAAAACCATGATTCACTAAACATTCATGGTATTTGCAAAACAAGCGCGCTTATATTATAAAGCCTGGGAGTCTGGCGTATTAAAGTCGTATTATTGTATTCAAATATTTTTGTATTCAAACAGTACACAAACAATTATGTATAAACAATATTTCGCGGTAGAAACTAATTGTAACAATATGTCACTTAAACATTCTGTAAACGATATATTCGAGTTGTATTTAATTTTCTGTCTTATTATAATACACAGTATCAGTAACATCAAAATATTTAATAGCGAAAATATAAAATATTCAGCGAATTCTTTGCAACTGAAAAAGTTTAATTTTTTTTATCAAAGCAATTTTCTGAAATTGCAAAGTCCAAGTACTTTCAGTTGATCGATATCGCGCTGCATATTTATTACGGCAATCATTTCAGGAATGATATATCGTGACAAGACAATTTTCATTCGTTAATAAGTCGCTACTGTTGCAATAATTCTTTTGTCCTTAATAAATTCAAGACTGACCACACATCCGTACGATTTTCCCTCGTATGCGGCATAACATTTAGCGCAGTTAATACGCGCAATCAATAATGTTTACGAGTGCCCGTGACGACCGTTTCAATGAGCCACTCCTCAGTCATAAACACATGCCGTACATTGAAATTCTCATAGCGGAGCGATGCTTAATAATAGGGTACACACATGATGCTCCGCTTTGCCATAAATTACTGCCACGTTAATACGGTGAAATGTGTCGCGTGTAATACGCGACATGTGCGATCTACGAAATGCGAAGCTTTATTGATGCAGTTTGGGACACGCGCATTAAATTCGCGGTGGTGTAACATGCTGCAGGAATACACAATGACTCACATGTTCGTTGGCATATTTCTAGGATGTTGCTTGGCGTTTTAGCTTTCCCTCGCCTGAAAATTCGGGATATAAATATTTCTTCTATCGAACGGGAGATAATTTAATTTAGATAGCCGAATTTTGTGTGTTTTAGAGCTGATGCCATTTGATTTAAATTCACTCAAGTTGACTTAATTTAATGTAATCATGATTTTGAATTTAATTTGTTTGATTTAATTTAATTTATAACACGAAATACTAAATAAAATATAAAACAAGTAATTGAAAGTCAAAGTAAGACACGGATTAAAAAATAAATAATAATATTCCTTCTCGTTTGCATCTTATTACGCGAGCAATGCTCGTTCAATGATTCGATCGACACGTTTTCTCTCTCGAGAAGAGAATTTCTTGCACCTCGGAGAATCGAGGCCCTGAATATCATTCATATTTCCAATTGTGCGTTAACAGCATTTAGTATATTTTATATTTTTGCACGACGACCTTGCGATCTCGATTCTTCAAATGAACTCATTCACGGCCGTCCTGAATATCATTAGTGTCTTCCTATATCTCGCGTCGACCGAGAGACCAACTGATCGCCATGCAACGTTTAACACGCGGCAATTATTCATTCGAGCCACGACGTGTCGGTTGTTTGACGATTAACACCTTTCGATTCCCCGAGTGATCGGGGGAGTGCGCACATCCGCGTTCCTCGCGACGACGGAATCATCCTAACCGGAAGCCCAGCAGCGCGAACAAAGTATAAAAGAGCCTATCTGTTCTCGCAACGCGCGACACTGACACTGTCCTTGTCGACATTGATTCAGGAAAAGAAGGAAAGATTGTTTCGCAGTTTCGACCGGTTTCGACAACTCACGCGCTATCGTTTGAAAAAATAATTTTAATAGCGAGACTTGACGGCACAGGTATTCTAGAATAACAATTTTCCAAAAATTAGATTGAGTTCGGACTTTTGATAGTTGAAATGAAACTATTTTTTACATTTTGATACTTTAACTCATCAGCTCAAATTGTCCATCATCATCGAAGCGTACGAGATTAACATCCAAGATGTCTCGAAATTAAGTCGAAACGTTTAAATTTTTTGCATCATGAACATTATTCTAATATATTAATTCAAAAATACCTTTCTAACATTCACGTAACACTCTCAATGCTTTTTTTATCGATTACAATAGCTTCATTTAAGCATTTAATGTTCACGAAGCAAGCTATTGTACGCAAAAACTTCGTTCGCCAAGCATATCGCCGAGACTTCAACGATCGGTCGACATCAATGTTACTCTCTTCGACACTCGGGATTCGAGTTTCGGGGAGGATAAACAAACTCCGGTCCCGTTTCTCGATTCCCAGCAGCTTGGCAGCTTCGGGGTATCGATAAGGCCCCTCTTTACGGAGCATTCCTGAGCATTTTTGAAGCGGTCCCTCTCGCTCGGTCGACAATGTTTATAAACAATCGTCGACGAAACGCAAGCACATGCATTTATATTAACCGATTCTTCTGAGAGGGATCTGAGTCATTTGTGATGGAAGCGGGAGACCAATCGCGATTTGTCAGTCAAGCGGGATTTTTCGATCAGAATGGGCTCTGAGTTTCTCTGAGGTTGTCGGTTCTACGTTCTTTCCTGCTCCTCAATGATAAATAAACAAAGTATTCCCCGGCGAATCACCAGTACACCTCGAACACTTTCGTGACGTCATGAAACAGTGGCTAACAGTTGCTAGATGAAGCGAATTATCGTTATTATTATTTAAGGGAAACATTTTGTAAAAGGCGATTCGTAATTGAAAAATGAAACATTGACGGCACCGTCAAAATGAATTACACTCAACCGTAGTGAGTAATCAGTGGTGTGTTTCTTGGTTCCTTTTGGAAAACAGAAGGATGATCAGATCTGTGTGTTATATATGTGTACTTCTTTTGCTTTCTTACATAAATAACGTTTCTGTGTAAAAAACATTAAACTGTTACTTTAAAATTATGTGTGCGTATCTTTATTGATCGATGAGATTAACAGAATTAAGGTTTGCGAATTTAATTTAGATAATACCATACGGAGATGCGTCCCTTGTAAAGCCTTTGTCAAGTTTAGAGTTAAGTGTTATATGGCCAGCCGTGTGTATGCCGTTGCTATCAAACATTCCTCGCTGTTTTGTCAATAGAACGGCATCTCACTCGTGTTAATAGCGATCGTCGTTCGTATTGATACCGATGTCCTTAGTATATCGTGCATTTTACGGGACGATATTAGTGTATTGTTTTTAAACCCGACATTCGCGTCTTTGATTCGAGAACTTTATCCGTGCCCAATTGGTTTTTCATTTACAATATACGATATGAACGCGCCGATATGTACAATATATAAGAAAAATTAATCATTTTCAAAACCAAATTAAAAAGTAATTTAAATTTAAAACACAGTCATCAATTTTTTTATTATTTTTATTCTTTTTATATTTATTTGGATGAGTGGATTCAAGTTCAAGCAGTCAGTTTTGTTGCTTGTATTTCATATATTCACGCAATGAACACTTCTTAATTATGAGTCACGAGAAGTTTTTACTTTTTATTGAGATATTTCTGTGCAATCTCTGCAATAAATAAACACATCGCTTTTACCTGTAAATTATTATCTATTGCAGAATTATCTAATGCAATGAAATAAAAAATCTCTCGTGACTCATGATTAAGAAGTGTACATTGCGTGAATCAATGAAATATACACAAGTAACAAAATAAAAATATAAATTTTATTTTAATTCATTGAGAATTTCCTTCGCAAAAATCATACTGCATAAAAACCTTTTCCCTCTTCTTGCGTTATCTGTTCCCACTGTAATAAAATCAATAACTAATTAAAGTAAAGTCCTATCTTCCGCAAACACTGTCAAACCCATGTGTGAATTAGATACTGTGCGTCTCTTGTGAGCAACATTGACACGGCAGTCGATGTAAACGGTAATGATTGATAAAACGCGCAAAAATTCAAACGTAAGCCGCCGTGAGATAATGTTTCCATGAATCACAGCCAGAGTCATCGGAAAAAGAAAAAAAAACATTTCCATAAAAAGTACAAAGTAATTCCCCCTGTTCGCGGTACTGACGAAGGATGCGTTTCCGAAAAGTGCGGTGCGTTAACAAGATACAAATAATAACTCGAGTTGCTTCACTGATAATCCTCTATCTGTCTTCTCATAAAGATGATTGAATAGCTAAACATTTTTTCTTCACTCGATAATCAATTTTACCTTGATTTCTAAATAGAGCTTTATTTATTACACACAGACGACAACTCACAATTCTCTCACAACCAGACTGAAAAGTGGCGCGGAAGGTCTCAAGGATTGCGGAGCAAAATTTACTCCAGAATCCCGATCCCACCGTTAATTACGAAGACATCGTACAAGAATCTAGCAGACATGTCTCGAATCCCTCTTATGGCATCTGAGAGCAATATGCGGCAAGTCCCGGATCGTGAAAATACCGTGATGCTTGAGGTACATTTTAATAAAAATAAATATAAATCTTTCATCAATACAGAGTCAAATAGAATCTTCAGTTTTAAATTTAATACGAGATTCTTTATTCATAAAACAATCGATTAATTGGACACACATTCGAAAAATAAAATGAAGCAAAAAAAATATTTTTATATTTTTAAACTTGTATTCAATAAGCCTTTTTATTGTTTATTGTTAAAGCCTTTTTATTGTATACTATATTATACTACATATTTTAATTATCTTCTTTTTCATATAATTACGAGATCATAAAAATGTAAGATTATTTTTCTCTTCCAAAAACCAGCTGAATGCTTTTAATAATCAAACTTTTAATTGGTAACATAAAATCAACTTGGAATTATTGTAATAATTGTAATAAATTATGTAACATAGGCTGGATTAACCGGCGACACATGGACATATTGCGTCGAAAGGGAACGACTGGCCAGAAAATCGGAATGGTTTCGAGCAATGCTTGCAAGTCCACTCACAGCACCAACATCGGATTCGCCGTTGCGACTGCGACACGTTGACAAGCGGGCGTTCGAGCATTTTCTTAGGTAAACTTTATCCCCCTGAAGTCTCTTCTCATCTCGATCTTTCGAGTGATCTTTCGAGAAACCGCGAGACATCCCAGCCAATATTCTAGCAATATTGCAGCAATATTGTAATTCCAGTTACATTATATTACAGTTTGTAAGAATCTTGTTGAAATGTTCGAAATTGGCTGTGTAGAAATTAACGGTTCTTTTTTTTTGTGACCTATGTACGATGTGGTCACGTACGAGATAAACATATCAAGAGTCGTCAGGTAACCGGTAATTACGAAGAGAAGTCAGTTGTCGCAAGCTATTAGAAGAAATCGGTCATAAAGCAATGACCAGTCTGTAACGACGAATTTGTACAAGTCAAATAAATGGTTATAACACATCGGCTATTATTCGAGTCAATCTATATTTCTATCTAACACTAACAGGCTGGAATATCAGACGTTTGAAATTCCGGAAGTGCAAAGAACAATACTTAAGGAACGGAACTCGAGTCATCAGCGATCGATGATTGCTCTTTCAGCTTCCGATTTTGTTTCTAACAGTTTATCTCGATTGCGTAGATATCTTCACGACGAGCCCGTCAAGTTTATCTCGGTTTCGACGGCCAGGGCCACGCTCGACGCGGCTCATCAGTACCTTTGTCCTGGTCTCGCGCGACTCGCCGTGTTGTATCTCGAGGCGCACCTCACCCCGTCGACCGTGCTCGAGATTTACCAAGGCCTCGGGCTCTATGCAAACGATCTGCGGGAGGGAGAGCCCGGCTTTGACAGATCGCCCGATTCACCGTCGGCATCGCCGCTCGAGGACGACGTTGGGGTAATAGGTGCGCCCTTCGTCCCTTCGGGAACAGTTTCGAGCCTGTAGATGATTGACCCTCCGTCAGCAACTAATTTTTTAACAATGTCGTCAGCAAATTGGCTCTTTTAAATTCACCACCGTGTTATTTTTGTGTTCTAAGCTTCCAAAAAAATCCCAAAAGAATCTTATTTTATTATTTGTCAACACTTTACTACAATATCCAATAAATTTTAAAGCCAAATATATTTTTAATTGAATTAATTATACAAGGGAAAATTTACAAGTTGAGAAAATAATTTTGATCGAGCCTTAAAAGATAGATTGCTGACGGAGGGTTAAAAGTGGAATAAAAATAAAAAATAAAAACAGTATTAGAGTGAAGAAATTAAATATATTTGTTCACGTTGTAGCTGTCGTGTGTACCAACCTTTTGCTCAAGTGCCTGTCTGTGATCGATTTGAATTCGGCGAGGGTGCTGCAGCTGGAGTACTTTGAGGAGCTCAGCGCCGAGGAGATCGCCCAATTAGCGCGCCGCGACACTCTGAACATCAGGAGCGAGTGCACTCTCTTCTCCGCGTTGGACAGGTGGGCCGTGGCCGAGTGCAGAAGACAGGGCGTCGAGCCCCTGCCAATCAACAAGAGGACTATCCTCACGGACGATGTTTGCTTCAGCGTGCGGTATCTTTTTATGAACGACCAGGAATTCGTCAACGGCCCCATGGCGAGTGGTATCCTGACTAACGAGGAGTGCGTCTATATCGTCTCTAAAATACTCAGGCATCCCGAGAGTTCGAAAAATGATAACGTAAGTTATATCCTATATCGAGAATTTTTTCCCCGTTCTATCTTTCGAAAGGCATTTGGTACACCTAAAAAAAAATAATTTTGATATACGTGGAATCCTCTAAATCTTAGAGGATTTTACTCTTATATAGGCCACAAGAGGATTCCTCTCAAATCAAGAGAAAAGTAGTAAAGAAAATATTTTTCACTTTGTTGAAAGAAGAATATGTTTGCAGTAAAACAGTAAGAATATGAGATTATGGGAAAAATCACTTTGAATGTAAAATACTTTTTTTTGGGTGTATATAAAAATATTAGTTGATTACATAAATTAAAGTATGTCAAGTAAATTTTATTATTTTAATTTAATTTATTAATTTGTTTCGTATATCTGATTAATTTCATGTTTAATAATAATACTGATTGCAAAAAAGAGAGATAAAACTTATATAGATTTTTCTTGAAAAATCCACAGCTTCGGAGCAGCGCAATCATTGATCCGTCTAGATTGTCCAATGTGCCCAGGATTGCGACCAACCGAAAGAATGAGGACTGTTGCAAGTTGAGGCCGGGTAAAAAAGAGCGACAGGATAACCGGAAAAATAGAAGGAGAGAGTGTGTCAGTCAAGGGCAGAAGACTTGCGCTGTAATAGGAGAGTGCCTCCTACAAATCTTAGCTTGCGTATTTGATTAAATGCTGCGCCGTGAAATCACGATTAATCGCAGAACTTCCAAATTTTCCCACCAAAAGATATTGCTTTTCTACGTCATTTTGTTATAAATTTCGCCCGACTAATCCAGACATAAGATAATAGACATTAGAAATGGTACAGAAGTCTAGTGGACATTTAACGGTCGTCCAAAAAATAACGATATACGCGTTTATCTATGTGGCAATCAAGTTAAATCCGCAGAAGATATTCAGTATAATTTCACAATTTAAGTGAAGCTTAAATAATTAAATATTCCTTCTTAATATTTTGTATAATTTTTTATATTTTTTATGGATGTAAAAAACATAAGTGATATCTATCATTGCCGAAATACCGTTAAATGTATACGCAACCACATCTAGAAATGTTAAAATCAATATATACATATATACATAGGTAATATTTTTGAAAGTAATAGAGACTGAGATATTGAAAGAAACCATCTTTTAATGTTTTTACAGGCAAATTTAGATCTCGGACTCTTATTAGTAAGACCATTTCAGAGAAACGAAGAGATTGCACGCTTGAAATTTGCCTGCCTACGTGAAAATTTAAAACTATATTGGGCGCCACTTCCATTAATATTATAAACATTTTTACACACGTTTTGTTACTTAGGGAAATATTTTATTCTTTTTGCTTGCAACTTTGCGCAAGATCTGTTGCTGTTACAACAGTAGTCTTTCGCTACAGTCGATGGACGAAGTCAAGACTTTCATTATTACGAGAGAATGCCTTTTTCAATATTTTACAAATTTTACAAGAAAACGAGATTTTACGATTTTGATTTGACCATATAGGCAAAAGAACTTTATAAGAGAATATAAATTATTAATGATCCAATTATAACATATCTTTTATAAGCGTCTTTTCCAAAGATTTTTTTGTAAATCGTATATACATAAGTGCGAAAGAATGTTGTCTACGTTATAAATGCATACCCTGTTGAGTGTTATTATGACGTCTTCGTTGTGTTCATATTTGCTGTTCAGAGTATATAATCTTTAAATTATTTGTATTCTGCATATACATACGTAGAGCTGCAGCTGATAATCCAACAGTTGATGCGTTCGAGAATATATTAGAATATTAATTTTTTAAGAGAGAATTAGCAAGTATTTATCTTTAGATTGATTAAGCTTTGAAAATTTTATCTGTTTTATTTATCTGAAGTTTCCACATTTTTTGAGTATCTAAATGTCTATCTGTTTCATAATGAATAAAAATGTAATTGTAAGTTGGATAGTTTAAAGGAAAAAATGTCTCAAAATATGAATGTATTATATATGCGATAAAAAAGTGTCATTATTAAAGAAATAATGATTGTTTTATATAGATGAACACAATTGGTAAATTTTTATAGTTTTGTATAAGAGACATTGTTTATGATATCGTTGCCATATACAATTATTATTTTTAATCGAATTACTTACGTATGTATAACAGAACTTGTACTTTTAGCGCGCGCTTTGATAGAATTACAGACTGATCACGCGGCCATGCTTATATTTAAAATCTCTGTGATCGTTGAGAGAACCGATTAACGGAACGGAAGAATTCAAACGGTTCCCGAAGTATCTCTTCTCCTCTCCTCCCCCATATTCTTATTTACACAGAACTTGTGAAATATTGATATTATTTTCTATTTCTACTGTAAGTCCAATAAAAACGCAATTATACCAAAGTCCAACTTTGTAGCGAACGGAAATGTTGCGAAAAATTATAAGTACTAGTCATACAGATTTGTTTTCCAAATAAATAAACTCAGTTACCAAATATTTCTTTATTCTTTATATATAAAAAGTGAAACATGTTAACAATATGTGGATGAGAGAGAAAGAGAGAGGGGGAGGAAGGGAGGGAGAGGGAGAGGGAGAGAGAGAGAGAGAGAGAGAGAGAGAAAGTGAAATACATAAAATAGCAAAAATATAAACAGTAATGTATTTGTAATTCTAAAATTTACACGATATTTAAAAATGTCACCGAATATGCCAAATAATAAATTGTTAAATAGAACTCATACGATACAAATAAATTATAAAAAAACATTGCATATATAATCTTTTATATTACTAGTACTATTAGTAACTAGTAGGTGTTAAATGTCAACAGTAACATTTGATTTACGCACCATTTCAATAAAAATTTTCCTACGATTTTTTCATATAACATATATATATATATATTTTTTTAAATATATTCTCATTTATTTATATCAATAGATGTTGCTAGATTCAACAATTCATCAGCCATTTCTCGAAATCGGTCCCATTCTTCGCAATGCGTCAGCAGAAATGTGCTAAATTTTTCATAGCCGTAGAAAGCGCCTGCTATTGCACCAGCCATACTAGCAATCGTATCCGTGTCGCCCCCTAAAGTGATCTGTAAAATAGTAAAAAAGTCGTAACAATGTAAACATTTTCAAATATTTTGCTATACAGAATCGATAATAATTATTCGATCCGTGATAAGTTTTTACAACTTACAGCATATTGAATCGCTCTTCTGAGAGGATTATCAGTTCGTACCCTTCTTATACAATTCTGTGCTTTTAGAAAACAAAAGATTGCGGTAGGAACCGATTCTAAAGCAGTGACATTAATACCCAGTTCTTGAACTACCCTTTTCACGTTAGGATCATCTCCATCCTCAGAAAGTATCTTCTTTACTATGTTTAGTCGCTCTTTATACTTGCTATGATTTTGACATTAAAATTAATATCTATCCAAGTGTAATAATATATATCGCAATATAAAGTATACCTTTCATCACCCTCAATTTCATCCATTTTGTTTATGAGGTCGTCAACAAATTTAGTAACATTCAATTCTTCACTGGGATCTAAACATAGGCTTTGTTGAATCGCTATAGCCTGCGATGGTAATAGAGTTTTGTAACAGATATCTATTGATACACAAATATATGTAAGTATTGTTGATTAGAAAAATTCATTTGTACTTACTTGTAAAATAGCGCCGTTTATTCCTAGCTTATTTGCATGTGTAATTTCCGTCACTTCTTTTACATAATACAAAAGTTTATCATAATTGTTGTATGAAAATAACGCAATAGGTGCAATTCTCATTGCACCACCGTTGCCATAAGAACCTAGACCATCAAATAGATTTTTTGCTGGGATCTTTACGTTTGTCTCTTCTATATTTTTCTTCAATTCCTTAAGTACCTATTTTGCATAGCAGACTACTAAAACTTAGTATTTATTATAAATGATAATTATTATAGAAAAATGAAAATTACTTCGAATACATGAAATGCCATATTATATTGTTTGTAAAAAAATCTGACGTCATTGTACAATATTGAGGAAAAAATTAAAATTTTGAGATAAACTTATATATATTTATTTATAATACTTTTAAAACGAATTAAAATTAATCAGTAGTATTAATTTAATATAATAATGTTAATATACAGTACGGCATACTAATTATTGATTAATACATTACTGAAACTAACAGTTATAGCACCACCCCCGTAACGACGATGAGGTTCTTCTTGATAACTTTTTGCAAATCGTTTAGCTACATCAACAATATCCAGATCTCGTTTCTCGATCAATGATTCAGTTAAGGAGCGTGTCATTGCCGAATCATCTGTATACTCCATGACTGACTCTACAATATTAAAAATTCCCTAAAAATTCTATTAAAAAATCATGGTTTATTTAAAAAATTATTACATAAGACACACATTTGAGAAAATTTCAAAGTTACTTCTCAAATTTTAGGTTTAAGATTTTAAGAGAAAGTATAAGTTCTCATACTTTATCTATGTAACTATAAACATTTTTTTCTTTATGTGCTCAGTGCCTTTCTAGATACTGCATCTTCATTTTTTGTTCTAATTTTTGAACAAATATTCTTGAGCTTGAGATATTCCTTTCATTATTAATTTTACTTGTATCTTGAATTAATATACAAATCTATTCAGACACTTGTATGTAAATGTGTACAGTTTTCTAAATCTTGTTTATTTCCCAAAGAAACTTTATATATAAAAAAGAGAGAAACTATAAACATATTGGACCTACAAATAAATCCGTTACTGGGGGAGGATTCAAATTAATATACTTAAAATACAAATAAAAGTTGTTACACCGCATGCAAACCGGCTTTATTATAAATTACAAACACTCTCGCGACCTAACCTCTGAACTTTACGTTCCACAATGTGTCCAGTCGTCGCTGCAACGCGAGCCTTCTGCTATTTGATACAACTGCTAAGCCTTCGTACGGGCTTCCGAGGCAATCGCCGACCAAAACGCCCAGCATCGTACCGCGAAATTTATTTTTCAATAATATCGGGTCCATCCTCGACGTCATTATACGGAAATCTAACTTGTAACCACTTGTAACTAGTCTCTCGAGCATGCAAACCGCAATGACGACAGCTTCACAGCTGTTGAAACGTGTTTCCTTCGATGAGTTTGGGAACGCGCGAGGAAAGTACTCTCGGTTCTTCCATCGTCGAACACTTGCGAAGGAATGAAATATTGCTACGAAAATACATTTCAATATTACTGTTATTTTATATTCACACTCGAGAAATATGGATTTAATCGTGAGATTTCTGGAAACGTTCTTATCTACTATAAGTTTGCCTTAGAAATTTTTAGCCTTTGGCGCTTATCGACATTTTTAATAAGTAAAAATTTCAGGGAAATCAAACGCTAGATAATTCTAATTTCATATGCTTTTGTAATTTTTGTTCTCAATGTACATCGCTATGGATTGAATTATATATTTTTTTATTTTGAAAAAGAACAAAGCTACAGTACTGTACACTCTCGGACAGGAATGCTTACAAGTATGAAGTTGGCTGCGTTCAGAGTTTATCTTTTTCTTTTCAATATGGAAGACAGTAGAAGGAGAAAGATAACTTCTGAATACGGCCAACTTCATACTTTTAGGCATTCCTGTCCGAGAGTGTACAATTTGCATTTGGATTGGATAGACGTTCCGATAATCTATTTTTAGATACTATTTTTAGATACTTTTGAAAAATGTGGAATCAAATTGTACCCTTTTGTACTCAATCTCTATTATAATATCTCACATACATATAACACACACATCATTATATTGACATTTGCCTCTGAAGCGCATGCCTGGAAAATTATACATGTATATGACAATTGCTTTGTATTTATTTTTCTCGGCATTATTTGCGCATATATTGATTGTTTTCACGATTAGACACACATATACATGTTTTGTGCAGAAACTCAATTTTACAATATAAAATAGTACGATTAAATTATTAATTGAATACAATTATTTTTATCGTAAATCTTACGAATAATTTTTTAATGTAAAATTTATGAATTTCTGTACATTGAAGGACGTTAATATCTCAATACAAGTTAAGTGCTTGCGTCGTGGGAAATCTGCGTATTCCGATGTGTATTCTAATATGCGCGTGAATTAATCTATCAAGACATTAATGCCACTGCATGTGTATGCATAATATATCAATGCGAATCCGCTGAGGTGAAGATTTTTCCTCTAAGCCGGCGGATTCGAAAAATCCTTTTAACCGAGCGCCGTCCTTTTAGATCGGCCTTTAACCGTGGCCGCGATGAAATTACCGCGTGGCACATTCGTATAATCACGATTTTTTGCTAATAAGATGTTGTGCACGTTCACTCGGGCGGAAACATGCTATTAATCGATCCGACGTTAAAGCCACGCTCGAGCTTAAAGGAGAAACGGCGGTCGGTCGAGCCACCGATGTAATCTCCTGTTAATTAATTACAGTGAACTAATTCCTAGGATCTACTGCAATGGAGATAAGGCAGGTGGTACTCTAATTTGTTCTTTCGTGATTTATGAAATACTTAAAGGTCATCTGTTGCGCGGGGGCTTTCTTTTTAAGTTGCGTTATTTACGCTGGAAAAATACGGCGCTAATTTATCTTACGCCAACAAAAGTACGCCAAGTACGCTGTAAATTGCTGTAACGAATTAGAAACGATACAATCGTTCACGTGAAATTCATGTATTTTTTTAAACCGACTTTCTCTAGGCTGCGTGATAATACTAATGAACTTTACAAGATGGAATTTGTTTGGACATTAATAGAAGTTGCACGCGATTTGCATGTGCAATTATAATTGCGTAAAGTCACCATGTGAGATTATTATTGTAAAATTTGTTTTTCCTAAATTTAAGGACAACATTCGTTGAAGGACTGATAGTATAAGTTAACAGCGTACCCTAATAGCCAAGTCTGCTAAAGGCAGAGTTTGCAAATTGTATGCTGCAAGTTATGCTATGATAATTTTTATAGTAGTGAAGCATTATCTATCAGTTAATGTGCATAGAAATGAAACAGAAATGTAATAAAGTCTGCAATACAATATGTTGGGAGAAACATGACAAAAATTGGGCACAGCTTATCAGCCTGAATAGAATAAATTTCAAGCATTATATGCTGGCACAGTATATCGTAACAGCAGATCATGCTCGATTTCTGCTCCTCATCTAGCTATCGATAATTGATATTGCAAACTTTGTTTAATATTAACTGCATTTTTAACGTTACTTTGTGCAGCATGCTATGCTTCATTTCTACATTTTTGCTGTTATGTTGTGGCATCTACTGCCAGAAAATAAGCTTAATGTGGACGCAGTGGATAGAAATCTGCTCAAATTCATCCTTCGGTTTGCTGGCATATTGCCAGCATTCTGCTAGTATTTGGCTATTAGGAGTGGATTACACTAAAAAAAAATTCTAGTTAAAAACAGACAAATCGGAAAAATCTTGTAAAATTGATTAAATATTCTGGTTATTATAAGTTATAAAAATATTGAGTTCTGTTATATTATAATAACCAGAATATTTGATCAATCCTACAAGATTTTCCGATTCGTCTGTTTTTAACAAGACTAAAGTTAAAACTTTCTTTTCAGAATATATTTCCGCTATCTTTATCTTATCGACGTACAATTACACGTGTACGAATTTCTGAAATCTCGATTAACGCGCGAATCTTTTCGCTCTCGCAGCACGTATGTACTGTTTATCGGAATTAATGCCTCCCGTCACGCCACGCTCGACGGCTACGTCATATTTGCGTGACAGGATAAAAGTCCGCTATAAATTGCCAAGAGTTTTATATCCCGTAAGCGTTTTACAACTCTCTCGCTCGTAATTTATCTCCTACATTTCTATCGTTATAAATATCCACGGTGGATTACTTGGTCGCATTCCGGCGTCGCGCGTCCTAAGCGGCACGCGCGAGGGATGCCATGCCACCCTCGCACGCGCCGCAACCTTCAGGTGGCTTAAGGGTGGTTTCGCCGACGCGGCGTGGCGTGGCGCGGCGTGGCGCGGCGCGGCGCGCGGTGATTCGGCGCGCCGGCGGTACGCGATTGGCCGGGCCGGCCGGCCAATCGGCGGCGGCGCCGTCTACCAGGCGCGCTCTACCCGGGCAGCCAGTGTACCGCCGGTCGCGTACCTGTTTGGATCGTTTTTATCTCGTCGGTCGTGCTCGCACGCTCGTGGGAGCCTCCTCGACCCTCCGCCTCCGCGAGAGTGGACCGGCAGTGCCTCGCGGAATATCAAGATACACTCGTTCATTCAGTCTTTTTCTCTCTCTCTCTCTCTCTTTCTCTTTCTCTCTCTCTCTCTCTCCCTCCCTCCCTCTCGCGCGCGCTCTGTTTCTCTCTTTCCTTCTCGTCGCGGATAATGATTGGTCCGCGCCGATGCTGAGGACCGGCGCGACGATACAAAGCGCGACGAGATCATGTTATGGAGATCGGCGAGTTGACGTCCTCGTGTCACGTCGCCGCGCTGTCTCCCTGCACGACGGTGGGAGGGTCGTCAACCGCGTCGCCGAGTGATCCACCTGCTCGAGTCGACCGCCGCCACCGTCGCCGCCGCCGCCGCTGCTGCTGATGCAGCCGCGTGCGAGCCGCTGCCTCTCGCTCCCGGGATCGCCGCCGCTACCGCCGCCACCGCCGCCGCCCCCGCTGCCGCCACCGCCGCACCTGCCGCCGTCGTCCTCGTCGGCGCGATCCTCTCGACGCGCGGATCAGGCGGCAGATCCGCGATAGGATCTCCATCCCCCTTGTCCTTCCTGCCTGCGCCCCCCATAAATCGTCGCACCTGCAAATCTCGAGCCGCAGTCCGTTGTTGCCGATCGCAGCTCCGTATCGCCGCCCCCTTCGCTAACAGGTGACAATCCCCGAATTCTCGCGCTCTCTAGTTTTTTTATCTATCGTCTATTTGCGCGAGTCATTGGCGAAGAAGAGTTTAAGAGCGTCCAGTAAATACAAAGTAACGATAATGTTATAATTTTCCACTCAACAATATAACTACAATGTAACATGTCTTGTATATAACAGTTATATTGTTGAGTAGGAAATTTTAACATTGACGTTACACACCTAGTAGAACTAGAAATCGCAGAGATATCAAAATGACTCTAAAATGCCATTATTATGTTATTTTATCGCTGCTTTAGCTATTCTTTGATGTCAAAATGGTGTCTTTATAATTTTTGTTACCTGGGTATATTACTGTTACTTTGTGTTTACTGGGTGGTC
>VBVR01002828.1:0-20372 GCA_011638315.1 Tetramorium parvispinum | reverse complement strand
GCCGAAATCCGAGGCACATAACCTCGAAATTTTTTGTAAATTTTTGTAAACTGATATCTTTTTAATTATGTGTCGAAATTAAATTCACAAAATTCTATGTTGTTCTTTAATGTAATCTATGTGTCTGCTCGGTGGAATTTCGCAAATACGGATTGTAGAGATCTTATATCAAGCACATATTGTCATGATGTGACAGCTGTAAGGTTTAAAAAATAGCATAATTAAAAAAGTTTTTTAGTTTTCAGTAGAAATACTACGGAGCAGACACATATTAATGCCTATACTTTCATTCTGTAAAAGGATTTTCCAATCTATGAAAGCAATACGAAGATATCGTTTTATAAAAATTGTTGGTACCGCGGATGGCTACAGGATCCCCTTAAAGTGATAAATACTATAACTATAATCTACTCATCTAAGAGTTTAACAAAGCGATATAGTTGCACCGAAAATCTTAGGAACGCGCTCTCTGCGAATCTCCGCAAAGCTGGAATTTAAATTGCACGCTAAGCTTGCAGGGCGAGCTTTTCCTTCTATCGCTAAATGTAATTTGCATATTTCATTTAAACGATGAACGACTCGATAGCACGTTAAACCGGGCAAAGAGATAACATTCGCGTGTACACACTTGGAGCATGAATGAGCCAGGTCTTTCGGGATAATAAAGGGCGTATGGGCAAAATTGTCTTTTAAACTATACGATATTGTCGGATACGTCTAACGGCAGATTTCGGGCCGACGCGACGCTATGTTATACGTCCTTCGCGTATCGCTTATAGATTCGGCTATCGAGTTCTCGTGACGGCGCTAGAACTTCGCTGGACCAGGTAATTAAGCGGCGCTTGACACGTACGGACGGGGATGAAAATCCTATGCCGCTGTTATTTCGTCGCCTCCTGATACCACCTCTGACTACCATAGCGCAGCTTAACGCTTTAATCTGTTCCGCGTCGTGCAACTTCTCGCCCTCGGATTTTCGACGAAGGGACGATTACGGGGGGGTTTGAGCGACTGCGTGTTTGGAATAATAATTATTGTTGTTTAGCGAAGTCATCGAAACGTGCCGCAGCATAGTAAGGTCTTTACTGTTACATACCTTACCTTCTTCGAGGATTGGAAGAGATATGAAATTTCGAAAGGCAAAATATTCGAGAAATTGTTTCAGCAATAGCATTTCTTTTATCAGGACGATTCGGAGAAGAAATTTTCTCTATTCTTATTATATTACGAAGTATATACGGTACAAATTAAATTACACTTTTTTAAAATGAAATAGTTTATTTAATA
This sequence comes from Tetramorium parvispinum, assembly GCA_011638315.1. Taxonomy (NCBI): domain Eukaryota; kingdom Metazoa; phylum Arthropoda; class Insecta; order Hymenoptera; family Formicidae; genus Tetramorium; species Tetramorium parvispinum. Next base: position 19,085 of record VBVR01002828.1, on the reverse strand, counting down.
TGTAACATTCATTCCTATAAGTTGTGAAAAGTTTTAAAAGATCAAATATTAGTATACTTTATGGATGCAGAGGTTCTCTTATCGCAAACATTTTTGAGTCACTGGTAAACTTTGCTTTAAAGAGAAAATCATCATTGTTATTTTGTACATTTCTTGCTTTTGAAAGTCTAATAATATTAATGTACCAGGTATTAAGTATACGACGTATAATCGCATAAAATAAGTTTACGACACACATACAACATTTCAACAACACTTGCAATTAAAAGACTGACATTTTAAGTAAAACTTTTCTAAAATTGTAATAAAATCTTTTTAGAGGCAAAATTTCTTGACTCGTATTTCAGATATCAAAAAAAGTATTATTAATTTATTAATACACCATTTTATAAAATTTCTTACAGGGATATTCTTACAGGGATAATTAATAATGATATCTAATATGACATATTTAATATGTTAAATATATGATACTTAGATATCATGTGATATATTTAGAGAAATTAAACATCACAGCTACCCATACATTTATCCACGTATTTAGAATTAAATAAAAGTATATATTTGAATGATAATGGGGATATTAAGTTTTCGCATTATAAAATTACGGACAGCAGTCTATTTTTAATACAAAAGCATAATTTACAAACGGAAGCATATCTGCTGTTTCTTCGCAGCAGATACTACGATAAATGTTCGAAAACATGCGAGCGTGATATGCACGTGTTTTCCACGTTGGCGGTGCAACGCGAAACTGTTCCGTTTCTGTTTGTTACAGCCTCGCAGCTAAAGCCGCGAGGAAGACGCCTGTCTTTGTTGCGCGCAGCAACTTTTATTTGTGCTATTTGAGCGTGCAATAACGCCATTTCCGCTTACCGCGGGCCAGTCGCACTTTACTGCAAAACGCTCACTAAGTTTCGCTGCAACTAAATACCATTCCATAAATCCGCCTTTCAACAAACGGCAGATAACGCGCCGTTACGTTCGCATGCCTTCCTCTCGCGCGCATTCCTGCGCGATTTTGCGCGGAAAAGGCTGCCCAATAAGTATTATCGCGAAATAGTTGCCTTTCGGCTGTCATCGCGTCTATGAGAAATCTGCAAATTCTGCCGCGCAGTTTCAGCATTCCTTCCTGAGGAATTTTGTTGGTTTCTTCTCGCGGCAGTGGTCGAACGGTCTGATAATATTATCATCTTCGACAAACGCCGGCACGGAATTCTGCGCGATTCCATTTGCCATCAGACCGCGCGGCGAAGCATAAAAAAGTAAGAGATTACATCGCAATCAGATTTAGAAAATCCTATCTTCCAGTTCTCGGTAGATCCACCCCAATTGGCGATGTACGCATTGAAACAGCGATCGTCGCGCATGTAGCGAACGTAAAACGTTCTCGCCATTACGTCGTTGGTTCCCGACTGATTGTGAATTACAAGAAGCGATTACGATCGTAAAAAAAAAAAAAAGAAAAATAAAAGGAAAGGATTAAAGTCCGAGCAGGGATCTAAGGTTTACGAGCGGACAACCGTGTACCGTGGTAGACTGATTGCAGCGATTACAAATCAGCTTACATGGAAAAGGCATAAAAGTCTTTCGGTATTCCTCGATCGATACCCTGCATGCGTGCGAGAGCGTCTTAAACCTCGGGCTTCGAGTTTCGTCGTAAACCTCGGCCCGATATAAACGGCGAATCGGACGATCGTGCGGTGCGTGCTACCGCGGCATTCGCAGATGGCGAATGGAAGACCGTGGACAATTCGGTGATAATCGGTGGAAACTATTCGCTATCCGTATGCATCCACGCGGCTGACATCGTCAGTAACTATGCGGCGCAGAAGTCAGGTTAAATTAAACCAGATATGGCTCACGATACACTTCCATCCGGCACTCCGCGGCGGACCGACGCGCTCGCGTTTCAGTTGCGCTCCAAACTATTAGCTCCGGTATTCCGCCCGATCACTGATTTCACTCCGCGGGGGGGTCTTGTTGCAAATATTCATTTGATTCAGCGCGTCAGCGCGCGCGGTACACTGCGACATTTTCTCGTCGGTCGCAAGCTAGCCACGCCATGTGGCGACAGGCGAAAATTTCTCCGATTTCATCAATAGCATTCAGAACAACACATTCTATAAAAACTTGAAAATATTCTCAATGGAATGCAAAAATTGTAAATTTCAGTCTGCAACTAAAATGAAAATTAACACTAGGCTGTTACCGGGTCACCATGACCCGAAATGATGACAAGTAACATATCTCGAGAGTAATCCTAAATTTTTCGCTTAAAATAAAATTAAGAAAGTTATGATTTTTCAAGCAAAATGTGATTGAAAAAAAATTTGTTTTTAACAATTTTTGTTTAAATAAAAATAATTAAAATATTAATTTTTTTATAATTGGAATATATGTTTTTCTATGTTTGAACTTTATTTCAGAATTTTTTCAGAAATTTTGGACACACTTAGTTTTTAAACTACAGCTCATCGAAAATTGCGTTGGTGACTCAATCTCGTTCGAAAAAAAGGTGTAACAGCCTAGAGTTAAGGAGATGTAAGAAAAAAATAAGATATCCGGTCCCTTAGAGTTAAGATAATTTAAATCGCGAACGAGTAATATATAAATTTCTTTTTACTGATTTTTTACACTGCGTGAATTCTACGAGAACGTGAAAATCTCGTTAGCTGAATTTCTTCAGAGGATTGACATGACTAGATTCACCGGCCGATTCTCAAAATTTCAACGCGTTTCCACCCTTTTCTTCACTCCGTTTATGAGATGATGATCGCGCAGATCTACGAGGCGCCGGTTACCGTATACAGGGTTAAGCCTTTAGGCAAGGCGAAATAGTTGAGCATTTTTACGCCCAGCGACGACTAAGGCGACGTTTCCTTTGAGAAACGCCCGAAAGAAAATGAGTAAATATAGGCGTTAGATCCCCTTGCTTTTCCTTGCCCGTGGTTTCGCATCTGCCTGAAGAGTAAGCGTCTTTAGAAAATACCATCCTTCTCAACGGCCCTTCTTCTGTGCTTTCACCCACGCCTCTGGCGCTCTTGCCCTTTTTATGGGCACATCTTCCTTCGCTCGAAACAGCGCTAAAAAGGGGAATTCGTGGCTAACGTCGTTCACTTGCTCGGTTGAAAACCCGATTGGCGCTGAAATAGCGATCCCTCGATGCTCGTTCGAGCAATCTAACCCTTTGAGAGTCATGCAATTTTCTCATGCCCAGTGTAAAGAAGCGACCTTTGCAGTTTACAGAAAAACGCGAAGAAACTGATCTTGATTGGTATTTGTGATTTCTTTCAGATGCGTGTATCTACGAAATGTTCAAGAGGAAAATATTAAATATTTATCTATATGTATAATACCTACAGGTGTGCAATTGTGCACGTGGAGAGTATTTTTTTTATAAATCTCATACATTAGTTATATATAAATTAATTCTTACAGTGCACTTTGAACTGAATATTTATTAAATCTACAATGGCATCTCTTGTCTCATGTTATAATCTCCATATTAATCAAATTACTAAATCTTATGTGACACTTAATTTTTTTATTCGTATTATATCATGAAAACAATCGTACAAGTAAATCTAAATTAACTTACAATTATTCTATTTAACCTTAGTGAAATATATATATATCAGAATGAGATGTATAGTAGTTTTTCATTATGAGATTAATTTTTACATATATGCAATCACTTGTACTGTTGAAGTGTTGCTATTTTCTCTAGAATTTTCTCTAGAATTCGAAGATGGTGAAATATTCGTTTTGGAGCGATATGTCGCGCGTTCCTCACGTTTTTGTTCTTTGTCGAGAGATCCGTTTTCTTTCACATGTCAAGGTAACTCGAAAGCAAGATCTTCCGTGCAAAAACCTTTGCTAGGTACTTTTACAATTCGATGAACTAGACAGTCGAGACAAATATCCCCCTTGAAACGCCGGAAGAAGGTACACGCTAGGCGTAACCGATGAAAAGAAATTGCTACAGGGGATAAACGAGCGGTTATCGAAGAATACGAAAAGGACATCGGAGACGCGCGTGTCTCGAGGATAAATAAGAAATTACGTAAGCTGTGCCGGGAAGTCGTGGAACTTTTTCAGCTCGTAAATAAGGAAAAAAAACCCTGCCTTGCGTAATCGCCGCACCACACCGCGACGGAATCAGATGGCTGTAAATTGTCTTAGTCGTCGTTGTTGCTGGGGCTGAAAGAGAAGGCGCGCTGGTTTGGGGATGGTCTGCGTCCGTCGTAAAACAGGAGAGACGGTTTAGTCGAGCTTCTTTTTTTTTCCTTCTTTCTTCCACTATGTGGAGGAAAAACGGAGGACGGTTGGGGTTACAGGAACAGACCGCACTTCGGGCATTCGTGTCTCCTGCAGCGGCAGTGCAGAAATGCCTCGAAATATGGAACGAAGGTGTTTAGTTTCTCGAAATATACCTCTGTACGACTTGCTTTGTGTGCAGAGGGAACGAACTGATGGAGAGGCGCGACAAGTGTCGTCTCTGTGACTGTTTGTACGTAAAAGCCGTATTATAAATTGACAAACACGTAAGACGACAGATTGTACAGTAATATATAATAATACATCAATTATTAATTTAAACTCATATACACTCTTTTATCATTTTTATTCTATATAGTCTGTATTATTTAATCCTCAGTCATGTTAATTTTATTATTATTGATAACGTAATTGTATTTACAGACTGGAACAATTAATTTTAAATATTATGATAAAAAGATAAACTCATATAAATATAAAATCAAAAATATTTAATGAAAATTTTAAAAATATATTTTAATTATATATATTTGTGTTAAAGTAATAATCGGAATATTTAAAAATTCTGAAAATTACATGTTATCAAATAACAAAGTGAACGAGATAATTCTCCATATATTTTAAACTTTAAATTGCGATTTTTTTGTATTATGTGTAAAAATTTTCATCTTTGTTTCGGTATCTCTTTCGTTACAATAACGATTAATATAAATTAAAAATCATATAAATTTGAAATTGTATAAGTTTTAAATTTACCGTAACTTCTCTTTTAAAACAAAAGAGTTATTCTGCTAAAAAGGAAAATATTATTTTATTCTCAGTCTTATAGAAATAGCGGAGTAAAACAACTGAGAGATGAGAATTAGGTCCAGTGGACAGAAGCGTGTCACTCGTGATTGAAAGACAATAAGAGGACGATGAAAGTGTGAAGTTTCTCGCCCAGAAAGGCGAGAAGATCCATCTCCGAGTTTTACCCTTCTTAAGGTGTAATGACGACATAGGAAGTTTGCCAAGTTCTGTTGCGTATCTTAAGTTGTACTCTTGGTCAATGTTCCATTTTGTTCGGATCTTATGTTCCAAATATTTTTAGCAGTAATTTTCATTATCCGTCTAATAACGAACGATATGAGTAAGAAGCGACACATATGTATAACTTATACTTGTGTAAATTTTTCTGTTGCAGAAAAATCTATGCCAAAATTAAATAATTCAATGTTTTTAAGAGATCTAAAATAATTATTAAAATAATTTTTAAAACTTTTGTTTAAATATGTGTTTGTATAGATATTATTAGCAATTAAGATAGATTAGATCCACAATACGGAATATAATCGAGATAATTCTTTACTTGAAAATGAAATTAACAAGTAAGTGAGAAGTTATTTCTTCTTTGTTTGCCACGCAATGTATTTTGTCTGATTTTTATTTAAAGTTAACGTTTTTAGAATTCACATATAAAATATCTTCGCGTTAGACTGGCAATTGCGAGTATATCTTGAATATGTTGAATATTAGATGATATATTTCGTTCACGTACGCACTGGCAAAGATATTGATAGTTTATTTCCTTGACCAGCAATAAAGAAAACACCTCAGAATATTTCTTGTAAATATCCCCTAAGGCTAAGGATATCTAGGCTTCTTGGGTCAGGAAATATGATTTGCCATATTAAACCAGTCAAACTAGTCAAACCAGAAACAGCTAATATGAATACAGAATTATAAAAAACTCATTGGAATACATTATGAGGAGCTGTTATTAACAATAATTGACATATTTAAGCACTTATCAATTTAATCATTATTATCAGTATTAAAATTTTCCGCGCAATACTTCTTAATAGCTGCGCTGGATTTCGCGAGTCCTATTTGCAACGTATCCACAATGAGAAATGATCAGTCCTAGGAATGCCGCATCATGAGAAAGAAGTTAATATGAAGAAGCGCGTCAGGCGAAGAAGCTCCGCAAAATGTAATGGCGCAATTCACACGGTCTTTGCGCAAACGACGATCATTCTTCTTCCAAAAGGCGCGCCTTTCATGCGCAACGACGTGTCCCGGCGATAAGAACCGGCATTCGCAGGAATTCATGAGCCGCGCTTCACGATGAACGAGCCTCGGATATGGGGAACGCGGGATCGAGGTATCAGGAAGAGCTCGTTCCCGCGGAATCGTTTGGTAACGCGGTCCAAGAACATTTCTCATTCCGCCGGGAAGCTCTCGCCTCGGGGCGGCCTGATATTATCGGGGGAGAAAAAATTATGCGGCTAATCAAGAAACGCGAGTGTCACTCGATGCCGCTCGATGTATCAAGTTGGATCTGATGAACGAGAAATGACCTCATTCGCGTAAGACGTTTTCAGCCATTGACGTAACGCCTTCTCAATCGCGATATCTTATTTGATTTTACTTTTGCGCTCTCATATATCTGAAACGGACTTTAATGAAAGTGATTTTTAAATTGTCCGCCACTTTTCGCGATTTAGAAAAGTTAAAAAGAAACATTATTAATAATAAAAATTGATTGGGCGAGAAAAATATGCTCGAAGAAATTATTATACAAAAGAGATCCAGCATCGACCGTAAAAAGCTTCTTATTATTAATTTGATTTATTCATATAACGGTCAAAGTTAAATTTAATTATTAATTATTAGTGGTTAATAATAAATGTTTTAAATTTTATTGTGTACGAATAGAGGTTTATGCTATTGGATTTTAAAATTGTTTAAAAACTTCTTTTTTTTCTCAGCTATGTAAAATAGGGATAAGAGTGTGTTAGGATTAAAAACACAATGAAATTAGAAGTAAGATTGTAGAGAGATAATTACGTCATGCGTAGTACTTTGAGAGCGCTCATCGTCGATCGTAAAGCTGAGACTCCATCTCATGCGAAAATCTATTTCACGCAATTTTACGTGTAAAGTTCAATATGGTCTAAAACGTGTTCTCCAATCGATTAGTCAATGAATATTCAATGCGGTTTCCACATGGGGTTCGTGTGATTGCAGTTTCGTTCTACCTCAGCTTATCCTCAGATCTACGATCGTCGCGTAACTTGGATAGTTATGCCAGTGCGATGGTTATGCTGGCATTGGAAAGGGCTATTTCCGGTCTTTGCACGGAGATTATACTCATGCTCCCTGCACGGTCGTCATTGCTCATAGAATTTTCACCGTAATCTTTTGGGGTACCTCTCGGTCGAGCGAGAAAAATGTGACGGGGGTTTGGTGAATCGATGTGCTTGCATTAAATATCTTGGCACGAAGCGCAACTGCGGCCGATAGTTCGATCGGCACGTTCGTGCGAATCGTTTTTCATGGTGGCGGTTGATTTCTCACGGAATCGCGAGCTCTCGTTGTAAGTCTGAAGGGTACAATCGAAAATCTACGGCAGCCGCGAGCCGTCAATGAATCGTAAATGATCCGAAAACTCTGTTCAATCGCAATGTCAGTCACGGTCGTACGGACCAGTTTGCTAACTATGCCAGTCAACGTGATTGACGTTACGGCCGAACTTGTTTAAATTCTTGTCAATATTTTATTATTTTACTTTTTCTTTTCAATATTATCGCGTTTGCAATGTATTCTTAATATTCTTAATCTTTTAAAATTTGATTACGCCACACTGAAAAAAATTCTGGTTAAAAACGGACGAATCAGAAAATCTTGTAGGTGTGATCAAATATTCTCGTTATTATAAGTTATAAAGTATTGAATTCTACTATAATATAATCACCAGAATATTTGATCACGCCTACAAGATTTTTCTGATTCGTCTGTTTTTAACCAGAACTTTTTCTCAGTGTAGCTTTTCGATAATGCTATTTTTTGGATTTATTCTTCTGTTCCAATTTACTCCCTCTCTACAGAAATATAATCTCTCAGATTCTATTTCTGTAATCAGAACAATCAAATTATATTATTTAACCTGTATATTCTTTAAAAACTTACTGTAATTAGTGCCTCAAGAAATAGGTTTTTAATTTTATTATAATACTTTACATGTAACCTTATAATAATTTACTCTGCAAATTTTTAGTACAGGGCACGAAGTTGGAATATGATTCGACATAGGAAAAGTTACAAAGTTCTTGCGCTAAAACGACTTTTGTCGCTCGTAACCCAGGCACGCGTTGGTCGTATTGTTAGGAAAATGTGCCTAAGTGCTGGTGAAAATAAGCCTCTTGCTGAAATTGAGTAACGTATCGACATTAAAAGCAATGTGCATTGCACGTAGCATTTGTATTATATCCATCGAATCGAGTCGACAGACAATCGACAAGGAAAATTTAATTTCATCCGATAACTAGATAAAAGAAATTTCACACCACGTTTACTGACATCATCGAAGCTCTCGCGTTGCTGAGCGAACAATCTTTACAGGATAATTCTTAAGCCTCTTTATCTTCGAATTAGAATTTATTCCCAATTTTGCATCGCTTCAATATTAACTTCTGAAACAAAAATGAATGATGTCTCAATGTGGAATTTCACTCGTTTATGCTTAGCGTGTTAGTAACGCAATTGCCTCGCTGTCGTCGCTTTGTGTCGATCGTTTCTTCGCACGTTCAACAATACCCGTGGGTATATGACAATAGGATTTCATTTCGCGTACATGTCGATGCACGGAGGACGCTGCCGTTGCGCTTACTGATGAGGGAAATAACGTTCACAGATAGATACTCTAATACCGGTATGGATCCTCTTTCGTTGAAATGCTGAATCTAAATCATACTGTATTTTAATTAATTGAAATTGTAGAATTGTTTCAAAATCAATAGTATACTAATATAAATACGGAGCACAAACTTATATCTGATTTTTATTGAAAAAATTTTAATTATTATTGGTTTTTATTTCTTTGTTGTTTGTCAAACGTTTTTAAATGTTATTGTAAAATTGTAATGTGTTATAAATTTTGCGAAATATTTACTAAATCTAGCAGATTAGTGAATAAATGTGTATGTTGTATAAAACGTTTTCTTATAAATTAATAATTTGCACCTATTTTATTACATAGTTGTTTTTTAATATTATTGCTATTGCTACATATAGATATTTTAAATTCTCAATTAAGAAATATCTGTGCACTGAAAGCCATAAACACTTGAGATATAATCTCTGGCTAATGAGTATAAACATGAAATAATTCATAAAGATTGCTTCAGGCTGAGATATTTATTTTCATCCTCGGATTATTACTCTCAAGAATTTTGTATCTTTAACGAGATATTTCAATATACAATATCAATATAAAATAAAATTATATAATACACGAAAACTTGAAATAACGTGACATGAAATATATAGTAATCAAAAAAGAGAAATATTTCACTGTTACATCATCGTAATAATAATAAACCAATAGGCAAGAAAACTGAAGAATGTAATAATGGAAACGGATTAACTGATGGTTATGCAATGGTTAATTCAATGTATTGAAAAATATGTAATAGAGTAAAGCTGGAAATGATTGCGAATTAACGCTTATTAATTCTTTGTCGCGAAGTTTAAATGTAATTACAAAGAAAGATACGGCAGATAATACGAGTGCTGTGACAAGGCGATTTTTGCGGGGCACCTCGCGACTTTTTTTCCCGGCTGCTACGTGCTCCGCGACTGAAAAGTAAGCGAAAAAAACAAAACGGAAAGGGTAGAGCAGTGGTAAAACGAGGACATCGCGAGGTGCAAGGCACGGCCAGGGCAATAATAATATCAGAAAGGTCGGACTTATACTGCGGCGCGAGGTTTTCCCGATAGTTCGAACGCGAACTTTCTGCCCAAGTTGCAAAGCTTTAAAGCGAAGGCTTTAACGGGGCTTCTCGCGCCCAGCACCAACCCTCTCTCTCTCTCTCTTTTCTCTTTCTCTTTCCTTCTCTCTCCGGGATGAAGTCGTGCGAGGAAAGAAAAAAAAAAGATCAGTACGAGAAGAATGCCCGCCACGGGTAACTTCAGGCCTGAATATACTGCTATACCTCTCACACTTCCTTTTCACGGCAATATTCTCACGTTCGAAGTTTATCCGACCGATGTGGTGCACAGCATGTTTTCCAGAAAAAAAAACTTTTTATTATTCACATACTCTCCACGCGGAGGATGAAGCACTCTGCATCGCTATTCCTTAACTAGCGAGTAATTACGAGTAATTATTACGAGAATTGTATCATGAAGTTCTGATGCTTTGCGGCAACTTCCAAATCACTTTGCATGATCTTGACGTATACACATGCATTTCTATGATACATATATGTATATATATATATATTTAAAATATTACATATTACGAGTATGTTGCTACACTGAAAAAAAATTCTAGTTAAAAACGGACGAATAAGAAAATCTTGTAGGATTGATCAAATATTCTAATTATTATAATGAAACTGAATATTTTAAAACCAAAATTCCTATTATAATAACCAGAATATTTGATCAATCCTACAAGATTTTCTGATTTGTTCGTTTTTAACCAGAATTTTTTTTCAGTGTACGCGTATCGTTAAAATATTTCTTTATATAACTGAAATTTATTGACGTATCTTTTGATAATAAAGTACATATCTTGTTTTATGTCAAATATCAAGCTCGCATATTTCAGAAGAATCCCGAGAGAACATCTATCGTCGAAACGTAAGTTTCCGACGGATATCCGTTGATCCCATGTTTTGCGCCTAAGTTATTCATCCTTGAGCTGCATGCACGATGATCGAAAGCGAAACATCAACGAATCACGGTGTGCGAAGAAATCAGGGCATTGAATGACAAAGCATCGTTGTCATCGTCACAAGTCCGTCCGAGGGCTCGTGGACTTGTCGAACATTTCAGTCACGTCGAAGTGTAATGATCGGTAAATAACAAATGACCGCGTCTGCCGGCTATCCTCATCCTTCATCGTAGGAGTATCCGAATGCTGCTCGAACTTTCGCGAGGGAGGGTGAGAAGGAGCACAGACGTCGATTCTTCTTAGAAGCAGCGCGCGGCCGGAAACTCGCGACATACGACTCCGCCCCGGAACTCCACTCCCGAGCCTCAGAAATGTACAACCGTACCCCGTGATTCGTTTTTCCTGACGTAAGTTTTGGTAGTTACGTTATCTTGCCGAGTGTAGCAATTCTCACGGAATAGACCGCCTTTTCTCCTTCTAAACAACCTACGTAGCAAGGCGGATGTTTCGTGCGCGAATAAAAGTCGGCGCCGCAGGGTTGCAAGAAAAGCTGATGGATTATGCAATACAGAGAATCAATATCAAAAATATGAAGAAGCAAAATTTTTATTTTTAGATAAACTTTCTGCAAAATACACATTCTTATTTACATATACTAATATAATATTGTTAAACTGAAAAAAAATTCTGATTAAAAACGGACGCATTAGAAAATTTTGTAGGGTTGATCAAATATTTTAGTTTGTTATAATAGAACTCAATATTTTATAACTTATAATAATCCTTATAATCAGAATTCCTATTATAATAACCAGAACCTTTGATCAATTCTACAAAATTTTTCTGATTCGTTAATTTCTAACAAAGAGAATTTTTTTTACTGTTTAATCTTATGTAATATTTTTCGACATAATAAAACAATTTTATAACCCTGTTATACAAGTGTAAAGTTACAATACTAAAAGGGGAAATGAAAGAAAACATACGCTCCTCTTTCTCGAACTGAATGTTAAATAAAGCGATCCAACGCATCCGGTATCGAGTTTCCTCGCAAGTATAATTTATGCGAAATTACTTCCTTCGTTCGGGGACGCTCGCCGGCTACTGTGCAGAGCTGAAAGAGACGGCGTGGTGCACAGTCAGTCGTTTCGCATGTAATTTGCACATTGCATCTCTGCGGGGAGAATTATGCTACTGCAGATACGAGATATCTTACTTATGTTTCGCTTCAAAATAGCACGCAAGAATGGAATTTCAAGAAGTTGAGGTGGATGTTGCATTGCGGCGCTGCTCGATGACTTGTTTCCCCTTCAACGCAATAAGTTTTGTAATTTTCTCAGTTGCGTAACTTTCTGAGTGGCAATTTTCCGGGACAACGATGTTCTTGATTCCTTTTTCAATTCTTCGCAACGCAATCTCGATCTCTTCGGATCAACCTGATCTTAACGCAACTCGGATCTCTTCAATTTTCCACTCTTTCGCGATTGATTTTGTAATTTCTACACGGAGAGAATTTTCTCTTAAAATTTAGCCTAAAAATCATGATAATCGTGGGATAACTAATATTTCGAAGATTTTTATAATTTCTCTCTGATTTATTCATATCTATCACAATAAAATATAAAATCTGTTTGATTAATATTACAATCTGCTTGGTAATTTTTATTATGTACTTTATAAAAATTTATTATGTAGTTTATAAAATTTCTGTTGTATATTTCACAAATTCCTATTATTTTCGGTAATATTTAGTAGGTTTTGTTTATTTTTACGTAGTTGTCTAGTTATCCCACTCTTGTCACCAAACATGTTAAAATTTGTAGTGAATTTTACGGTAAAATATAACGAAAAATTCTCTCCGTGTACGTATAAAATTATATGTAATATATATTTTAATATGTTATTGAATGAAATATTAATTACTACATTTAATGTAGTAACTAACGCGGAGATAAAAAATCCTGGATTAATTTGCGGCGGTCAAAATTTCTATCATCACTATTTCATACCATCCTCGCTCCAATCTACTCCAGGCTACCCAAGATGGCGGACGATATTGGGCGCTATTTTCGTATGAGGATCGCGTTGTGGGTCGTAAGAATACAGTATCGCGACTCCGTTCGCCGCCTCGTTTTCTCCTCATACAATAAGTTTTGTAATCCCCTCGGTTACGTAACTTTCTGAGTGGCAATTTCCTCGAACCTGCCTGCGCCTAGTTTCGTCCGTGATCCTACGCTGTTCCAGACCAACCTCTTCAACCCGACTGTCCTTCTTTAACCGCGAGAACGCACCTTCGACGTGCCCTCGTTTTGACTCGTCACCATCCTATATCAAACAGCTCTTGGCAGTCTACCTTCGTCATCTTCATTCGGCAGTAAGCTTCTTATACTTCGTCCTGTCAGATCGCTTATCCTTGCGATTTATTATTGGTAGATCGTAGAAGTTTCAGCATAAGTTTATAGTGAAAGCATTGTAGAACTGGTTTTTTAAATGGTTTGGAAAAAAGCTGTAAAAATTTATACGTATGTTTTATTACGAGATTATATAGCAAAAATTTCTTGAATATGGTAAAAAGCTCAAATAGAATTTTAAAAATTATTATAAAACCAAGATGAGGAAATCCGAACCAAAGTTAATATAATTAAAATATAATATTCAATTACAGATAAGTGATTAGAAGGCAGTCAAGTTGAAGAAGATAAAAATGATGAAATTAATAAATAATAAGTGATAAGTGATAAATGATTAGAATACACTTTTGAGTTGAAGAAGATAATTTGATTTTTACAACAAGATCTGAAGAATGTAGAAATAAGAAAATTTCTACAAAATGTTTGCCGTATCTTTATTATTTATTTAGTAAATACTTAAATTTTCTTTTAGTCGAAAACATTTTGATTTATTTAATACCGAATGATAAACCGATTTTCAGCGTTAAAAGAGGGTGATACTCATTTAAATTTATCTTTGGACACACCCGCGGAATTATCGGTGCGCCACTATTATTGCCTTAATATTCTAAGTCGTTTACTGCGCAATGAGCGTTATCATGCTTGGGTAGAACAGATGTACCAAGCAAGATTACGGCATTGTTCACGCTTAATAGCCTAATTCCCAGCGCATTAAATTTACGGGCTTCGAATTTCAATGCGCGCGATTTCCCGGTCTTCTGACCTTGCTGTATCCAACGCGTTGGCCGTGGGTCAAGTGTCACTACGAGCGGAGGAGTGCAGATTCCCCCACTTCCAAGCACCAACCCTTCCGATTATTCGCCGCCGACTCTTGATGACTCCGTACTACCTTCAAAGCGTACGCACGTACACGTAGACGCTTTAGAATTAGTGCCCTTAAGGACGGCATTCGTGCCGTGAGGTTGAACGGCCTCGTGAGATTTGGACGTTCGCGAATTTAACTGCTGACTTCGCTCGATAGAACATCCCCTAGTTACTCGCTAATGGGCTTCGTAAAGTTTAAACTCGCTATTGAATACGTATGATATAGGTGAGATTCTGTTATATTAGATGGATTACTGAACTGGAACTACTAAAATGTTTATTCTGCTCGGAAGTGCTCTCTTCAAGTGGCACATTTTATAGCATGCAATTTGAACAAATAGAAAACAGCTTAAATTATATAAACTTTTTTTGTTATTTAATACGAGCAAAGCTTGTACAAATATGTAAATAAATAGGCAGCGTATATAACGCATGTTAATATTTTTGCCGTTTCTCTTATTTTAAAGAATTTCTCAGCCGCGCGGAGATAAGAAGTCAAACTGGAATCAAACTTTTAATAATTACGACCAAAGTCGACAGTCGAGAATCACACGTATGCTGACGGGGTTACACAGCCATTAAAGTTAAGCAATGTACCACCATATTCCACTTTATGCTAAAGCCTGATGCAGTTGTAACTCAGCAATTTCTCCGATCTTTCGAGTTCTTTCCGCCAAAGAGGAAACGAGTAGTCTAGTGAACTTTCTCTGAATGCTGCTCGGATTTTCGCATTTGCAGTATCTCCGCCATTATATTTCCCTTCTATTCGATTGTACAGGTTGTTTGAGCAGACATCTAAGACTTCGGTGTTTCACATGCTCCCATCCCGTTTCCTTGACATATACATGCTGTATTATTTACCTCGACGGTTTATCTTCACAGTCACGCGCATTTAAATTATCTTCGTTCGTAAAATGAAAGCACGCGCAATTCTAACATGTACTGCAATTTATGGGATGAGTGAACCTCCGTAATAAATCTCACGGTCATAATGGATCGCAATGTAAAGAATTATTTCAATTATATACAAGAAAAGATACAGTACGAATATTTAAAAAAACCTAATATCTTCAAATTTTTGCGAAATGCAAAGTATTTGTGATAAGACATATTTTGTCGTATGCTTTTTATATTTATTATAAATTTTATTTACAATTGTTAATAAAAGAATATTCCAATAATTAAATTTTCATGTCATGTTGTGATATTTGTTAATATCACAAAATTCCTAATATTGTATTTTAAACAATAACACAATCTGTGATAAATCCTAGTATATAATATATTATGAACATATTATAGCGTTTCAATTATAATATATAATTGAAATATATATACATATATGTATAAGAATGTATTATGATTCTCTGTAATATATTAAGAATGTATTGTAATATTTCAAATTAATATAGAATATTCCTTCATTATTACGTACATTAAAACACATTATTGAATCAAACAATTATATCGACGTCGCAAGATATGAAATCTATTTTGCGCGTCTTCCACTTGAATTTAGAGATCTATGTACAACGTTAATATTCCATTTTACTGCGAGAGCTCTTCCACCCGCTGGCGACAAATCCTTCCGAGACGAATAGCTACGCGCGCGAGTTGCTCGTCAGAATTACTCTACCGCTCATTGTCTGACCCGAAACGCTTATTAATGTCGCGACGTTCTGAGAGTGATAAATTGCTCTGCCCGCGTATCACAGCGCGCGCGAACATTTTTCCGGAAAATGCCGGAAGGTCTTTGTGCTCCCGCGTCTCCCCTTTCCCTCCCCCCCTCTCCCCCTCCTGCATCCTCATTTTTCACGGTTTTCAGTTATGCGAGCGAGCGCTGATGAAATTGGCGAACAGGAGCGCGGCAAAGGGGCCCCCGATGGCTGCGTTACCGCGCGGGGAATCTGTTTGCTCATTTCTATTTACGAGGGATACGCGACCGTGTAAACGTGTCGTGTTAATAGAATACGCTCGTACCCCATCCCAAAGGAGGCATATAGGCTACGGGATTGTAATCGGCTGCCTCGCTATATCGTTATCGCAATCGACCGTGTAGCCACTCATGGACGGAAGCTTGACTTCGCTTACGAAACACGCACGCGTACAAATTCGATCTCGCATCATGCCCTTCGAGGTAACGTCTTGATCTTCCATAACATTTCGCGAAAGAGGAAGGAGAGAATAGAGGGAAGAGTCTGGGGTTTACTTTTGGGATACTCGCTGTTTTTGGTATTGCGCAATATTGTTCTTAAAAAATTGTCACTATTTTTTATTTTTATTTAAGATATAGATACAGATGTACACTGAGAAAAAAGTATATAATTGCCTAGTAAAAAAATAAAAATCAAAATAAAAATCTCGTTTTAGTTAATGCAACCATATTATAAGTTGTATGAACCAATATTATAATTATAGAGACTTTAATATAATGTTAAACCAATCATATTTTGCATAGTTGGAATAATTATAAAAATATAATTGGGTCTAAAAATAACTATTAATTATAATGATATTATGGTTGCTGCAACTATTTTGTTCTTTCGGCGTAGATTTAATCAATTTGTATTTGAATTTTAATTTCGTTTGAATATTTTAACAATATGTGTATTGTTAAATGATTTTATAGTTCTTTTACATTATTTCGACAAATAAATAAAAAAATGTTTTCAGGTGTATTTATCACAATAATGGATAAATTATAAATTTCAAGTAGATTGTATTAAAATTCTTTCATAGCTGAAAGAGCGAACTTTCTCTCGAGAAAAGGAATTTGTCCAGGTATATATCAATTTATTCGATTGCAATATGAATTATACATAATGTACTACATTTTGCCTCATCGCAGATTGCAGGACGGGGAATGATAAAAATAAATATCATCTTCCCCGACCTCGACTTAGCTCGCGCAATTGCCGTCGACGTCGTTCGCGAGTCGTCGATTTGTCTGAACGGCGAAATCCAGCTTCTCCGATCGCAGGTAAAAGGGAATGCGGACTCATATTGCTGCGAGCCGATCGAGCGTATACCGCGACGAATTGCGACGAAGCGAGCAACGGAATAAAACGGCTAGGAAAGAACGGACCCTTCGGCAATGCACTCGATACCGAAATCGACGATACCATCCATTTCGAAATATCGCCAGCGCAGTTCCAGAGCCAAGTGCGACTGGAATAGGAACTGGTCGGAAAACTATGGTGGAGTATCGTAACGGCGGGACACTTTGTACAGGCATTTGCTCCGCTTTTCGCTATCGTAACGGCAAATAAATATTGCTTCAGTGCCGGGCAAGATTCGATGCGGCTTAGCGCGGTGAAATACGGCGTGGACCGTGAGTAAAGCGCAGCGCGCTTTGACATTAACGGCATTATCGCATTCTCTCTTTTCATCGCGCACAGCCATTAGTTCACATTAACGTGAGAAGGAATTTCTGTTTCTCGCGTAATAATTTCTAAAGAGTGGAAAACACATTATAACATATTCTTTTGCAATCATACAGTTATACGTACACGCGGGCGTGAAAGGCTACGTACGTTTCTAACGAGATTATAAATATCGCAGAAAGAGTCTCTTTATTAAATGTATTCAGTATAAAATTTTCAACATTATTTACGATTCTGGTTCGCTTTGCTTATATATGATAGACATCGAATAATTTTTGGTGACATGTTGTTTTCGACTTTCGGCTCGCAGTATCTCCGCACTGAGAGAAAAAATATAGTTACTTTTCGCCTCAATCATAATTTTATAATATTTCTAAGAAAAAATGTGATTAACTTAACTATATGTATCATTATGTTAATCATAATTATCATTAGAAATATTGTAAAATTGTGGTTGAGGTCAAAAGTAACTATATTTTTCTCTCAGTGCGACAGAAAGAGATATCTTTGATCTTTACAATATGTTTATAATTTTATCTTCTGCTTCAAGACGTTAAATATCTTGAAATAATAAATATGTATTTCATAAATTTATAGTAGTTTTTACATTGCTTTAATTTATATGCATTGTACGATATATTTATTTCTCATTTTACGTTGGTTATTAAAATCTATTTCTTTATTCTTAAATTTTACATACATAATACAATACATTCTACATTCTCATTATTCTTCTATTTAAAATTCATAATTTGAATACGATAACTTGCGTATTGAAAAGTTGCGTTTTATATTTATTTACCGTGAATTTTAATCGTGAAAAGTTGTTGGAGCTGTGCACAGACAGCAGACGTACAAAGATAAAATCAGGAATAAAGGGAGACGTGGCTAAATTTAAAGGCAAAGTGGAAAATTTCACTAGTGGTGTTTTCCGCCGAGTTCAAAGCTACAGATCAAACAACTCGGATTACGTGCCGCGACTGGAAGGAAGTTTGGAAAATCATCCGGCGAGTGGGCAGTACTCGTATTGTTCTCGTGACCGGTGTTTGCTTAACCCCCCGCGCCATGACTATAACAAGAAGTTATTGTTGCCACGGAGTGCGGATAATGCAGAACCTTATTGAATTCGTGCAAGGTACGGCGAGGAGAGTAGCCTTTGCGTATCGAAGGCTGAGTTCGATAGCTTTCATTTCCCACTGTTCATCGAAAGTTGAGAGAGAATGCTTTATTGGCGAAACAACTTCTCGCTGAGGAACGTAAAAGTTTGTCTAGGTAATATGGAAATGGAATACGTATGACGCGCGCGCACATATTATAATGTATACATATTTTATACATATACACATACATACATATTAATATATTAAAGAGAATTTGAATAAATTAATTATAAACCACAGATTATAAACCATTCAATAAAATTATTAAATTTTATTAAATAAAATGTAAAAAGTAATGGCTTTTGAATTTTTCAATGCTATAAAT
>VBVR01002827.1:0-20348 GCA_011638315.1 Tetramorium parvispinum | reverse complement strand
TTCCTTAATCTAAATAATTATCTTATAAGTAATTCTATCTACAAGGTGTTAAATAATTACGTTCAATTTTTTAAACTTTTTTTTATTATAACTTAGCTTCTGTTGAATTGCCGGGGTCAATATTTTATATTTAACATTCCTATACTTAATACAGTGTGTTAAAAAAAGTTCAGTTCGCTAGCTCATATGGGCCTTTCAGAAGTACAGCCATATCATTTTACAGAAGAGAGAGAGAGATAAAAGGTGAAAGGAGTGTGGTATGGCAAAACAAATTGAGAGATATTTGCCTTCCTTGGTTTGCGCATTTGTAATTTGCAGATCAAAGTCTGTATTCTTGCCGATACGCTTTTGATGAAATATGGCCTTTTTCAAATCTGCCACCGAAATATGCAGCCCATCGAACGACACGGTGTCATAGTCCAAAGTAGACTTGAATTTGTAATGTACAGACATGGTCGCTACTTAAATAACCTAAAAGTGCAAAACACAAAAAATTGTCAATGAGACAGATGGCTCAGACATGGAAGCCGAAATTTGATGTTAGTCTCGTGAGCGCGAAGATTAGAAATTAAATTATATCTATATGAAGAGATTTAAATCATCGTTGATGTATGTATACGTAATGTACACTGCCTTGTACAAGAGTGAAAGGGAGAAGCATAATAAGAATACGTAATTACGAATCTCAACGAATTGTTTTTAACATTAGCCAGCAGCAGCAGTAGCACATCTTTCAAGTGTGGAAGCTGCGCTTTAAAATACGTTGAAACGGCGCTTCTCATCAAGTGCACATATATTACGAACAAACGTACCTCTTGGCGAAGATGACGGCCGACGATGACACAGAAACGGCATAGGGCGCAAAGAGCGAAGATTTCGCGTCCCAACTGTCCCGAGGCGAGAAAAAGGCAAAAGGCAGGTAGGTTGCGCGCGCGCGAGCGCGCAATTTTGCCGAAAGTTGACTTGGGTACTACTAGGTTAAATGGAGCGACGTCCGACACAAGGGCTCCTGGAAGGCGCCAACGTTCGCAACGTGCGGCGTACTCAGGCGTACTATCGGCGGATCATAATACTAGGCGAACAAGATAACAAGAGTGCGCGCGTGACGTCGACAGCTTCAGCAATCGAGCTGATTGTAATTGTGAGAGAGATAAACGGCAGCCGTCGTGCTGGTTGGTGCTGGTCGTGCGGCCATGCGGCGTGCGGCGGCACCATGCGAAACCTGGCGAAACCTGGCGAAACCGACGACCGACAAGAGTACGTAGAGCGCTTCGCGCACTCAATCACTCGATTTAACGTGTCGAACGAGAGCGATCGGAGGAGCGCCGAGCTGCGCCAGCGACCGAGCCATGTCTCTCTCCGCCCCGCTTCGCTTACCAAATCTATATGGCACACACTCGAATATCTGTATATCGTATATCCCTGTCTAGAAGGTCCGAATTAAACTGAATTAAACGGAAGCTAAACACCGAGAACCATGCGCATCGCGGCCGAGCCGCCGAGCCGCCGAGCACATATACCACACATATACTACAAAAAGATCTTGTAAAGCCGGATTTATAGAGGCCGTAAACTGTAAAGTTTCGACCAATCATGTCATTCGATTCCGTGGTCAAAATTTTACAATGAGTTTCGGAACGCATCTCATATTCGACTCGTATGTCCATTTCTACCAATGCAGATTAATCTCCGTTTAATTTACTTTTCGTCTTTTTCTAATTCTTAGGACTAAAAAAAGATAGAAAATATGTTAAACCAAAATTAAAGTTAATCTGCGCACACAGGCCGCGCGCGGTAGGCTGGACGCCGCGTCATGAGTTATCCAATTGCACGTGTGGCTACTTGCGATTCATGTAGAATGGCCTTTATGCATTATGCGCAAAAGTCTGTGTGTTTGGCGTGTAAACACAGCTGATTACGGAACTGAATAGAATAACGGACTCTATCTTTTGCGGAAGGCGAGGATGTTTCCGGCTTATGCACACTTGTCGGCTTACGACAGGCACAAGAAACTCATCAACGACTACCTGACCGTCTACAGAAAATCTATATCGTCGTTTAAGCGTGACACGTACGTTGAATGATCCTTTTTTTATTTCTATGGCGTGGAATAGGAGGCTAACTTTGTGTTCGCCAATGTGTTGGACAATGACATTTTGTCCAACGCTTACTGAATCTCCTCTCCGTCGAGACTCCGGCCACCCTCTATAATTTCTTATACCGTCTTTTCTTCCCTTTCTTTTTCTTGTTTTCTCCAGCGATCGAATAAACACTGGGACTTATCTCACTATTTCTATTTTAAATTAAATCTATCTTAAATTAAAATTAAAATCCCCTTTTCTATCCAAAATTTTTCTATTCTCCAATACTCTTTTCTTCTCTCTATCTGATTCATCGTATTCCAAATCCTATTTAGTCTCCCCTTCTCATTTTTTCCTAAGCTTCCAAATCAATTCTTTGTCAAATGTACATGTATGTACTGCACATTATAGTAAAATATGATTTGTAATTTGGATCCTTAAAAATTGTTATATTTTACATTTATACTCCTTGTATGCTGTTGAAACGGACTTTACGCTAAAGCAGAATTGTTCGCTTTCGTAACACAATCTCGCTCGTAAGGATATTTAACCATTTTAAAGAATCCCAATTTTGAAAATAAACAACATTACGTTATAGAAATTAAGTTAAGTGTCAATATGGAGGGTAGAAAATAATTTCTTTTTTAATTAGAAGTTAGTAACGGTGTGACGGTTGGGACTGCTCATTTTCTACACCACGTTCCAAAATGACCAACAGCCTGTGAAGGGGTTACATCGCTGTATTTAATTCATATTAGATCAGTTTTATTTGCCGTCTCAGTTCATTCCAACGCTGGATATATACGAATTTTATATTTTTCTTCATTAGCGTAATCAATAAAATGTTCTGGCTAGTGCAATTTTTGGTTAAAAATTTTAACACGTTTCATTCTATTACATTTTCTTGGCGTAGAAAATATAGTATAACTAAAGAGCTAGGAGAGTTGTTGTATTCTTTATACTCTTAGAAAGAGCATACGTTATTGCATTTTCTTGCGATGGATCGTTATCATTAAATAATTAATAATCTTTATTCACTTCAGTTACATAGCCAAGAAGTGCGACTTGGTTTACAGTTAAAAACTTATCTCATTCATTCCTCCACCACACTCACTCCTGTCGTTCTTATCCTAAACCCTGTTCTAATCTAATCTAATTTAATCTTAATTTTAACTTAATCCTCTATTCTATTCTATTCTTTGCTTTGATTGTTTTGACTAGGAACTAATCACAGCCATTACCTACATTCTTGTCTTTCCTCTCTTTTTCCTTTTCCTTTTTTCTTTTTTCCTTCTCCGTCCACAACTTTTTTAAGACATTAATCTTCTCCTCATCTAACTTATCTTCCCATATCCTTCTCTCTCTTTCCGTCTCATTCCTACCTAAATCTTTAAACCATTCCTTTGCAGTTTCACACTCTCCTACAAAATGTTTCATATTATCCCTACCCTTGCCACAAAATAAACATTCTCTTTCCTCTACTTTTAACCAGTATTTATTTTCCTCTTCTAGATTACCACATCTTAACCTCATCATTGCTCTAATTCCTGCTCCATCCTTTTGCTCTATTTCATTCCCTCCCTCTAAGTATCTAGGAATTCCTTCTCCAACCCCTATCTCTTTATATTTCTTATTATATCTCGATTCTCTAATTTTTCCTTCCTCTATCTGTCTCTGTATATCCTTTTCTCTCTCTATCAATTTACTTTCTACATCTCCTTCCTCCCTTTCTAATAATTCCATTGCTGCTATACTCCAACCTTTATTATTGTAATACTTTTCCCTTTCTCTTCCATATCTTTCTTTCCAATCGCTTTCCCTCTTCTCCTTCCAGCATTCTTTCACCCACCTTGTATCTTCCATTCCCTTAATCTTCATCTCATATCTTCTTGCCCTTATCCCCCATCTGATTTTCAACTTTTCTATGCCTAATTCCCTTCTGATAATGTACCTCGGCGTACAAAAATCCAAGTTAAATACCCATCTTACATAATCCATCATTATTTTCTCCAAGTCTATTTGTTCTTCCCAACCCCAAATTTCTACTCCATATGACATTACGCTCTGTACCAAATACCTAAATAATTTTCCCCTCCTTCCAAACTCATCTTTACCTATTCTTTCTCCTAATCCCCATACCTTGTTCATAGCCAACTTCCCTTTTTTCTTAAGCTCTTTTATATGATCCCTATAATCCCCATTCCTATTAAAATTGAAGCCTAAATATTTAAAAACTTGTACCTCTTCTATTTCTTTCCCTTCCCATTTCCAAATTTCCTTCCTCTCTTTTCCTCTCTTATTAAAAACTAATATTTTGGTCTTTTCTGTATTTAAAACTAATTTCCTTTCCTTGGTGAACTTTTTTAACGAATCCATCATATCTAACAATGCTTCTCTATTTTTGGCCATTAATACTAATTGTAAGTCATCCGCATGTCCTAAGGACCAAATCCTATAATTTCCTAACCTCACCCCTCCTATTCCTCTTCTCTTCATATAGCTATCCAAATTCGCTATATACAAGTTAAACAACAATGGACTCATCACACATCCCTGTCGGACCCCCTTTCGTGCTTCTAAATTCTCTTGTTAAACCTTCCTTTGTTCTTACTGTGACTCTTGTTTCTTCATATATTTTCTCCAGCCTTCTTATCTTCCTATTCGTTATCATTAAATAATAACACTTAAAAATTGTATGTGGAATAAAATTTGTAACAAGCGACACTTGATGTTTCAAGATCCCGGGACAAAACTGATTACGATGTCATAAGAGAGAATCACAAGTTTCTCTGGGACCAAGAGAAGGATATTCCGGACACGTGGGGTGCAAGATTAGCCAAGAAGTACTATGACAAATTGTTCAAGGAATACTGCATATGTGATCTTACGTATTATAAATATAATAAGGTACGAAATATCTTCATTTATCAGTATTTCGGATTGTCCGGTTCGTTTTGAACGTTCACGCTCTCCTTATATCTCTCTCCGACATGTATGGAGCAAGAAAAATAGAGTGAGGCTTTCAGCACGTCAATACGTCCAAAGTGAACCTTGGCAACCCATATTTCTTTATTGATTATAAAAATAATTTCGATTAAGATTATAACATCATTGATTTAAACATATATAATATGCATAGGTTGCTTTGAGATGGAGAACCGAGAAGGAGGTAATAGTTGGGAAGGGACAGTTTGAGTGCGGCAGTAAAACGTGCAAAGAGAAGGAAAACTTGCGTTCTTGGGAGCTGAATTTTGGCTACGTGGAACACGGCGAAAAGAAGAATGCACTAGTAAAATTAAGTATGTGTCATAACCAATTTTTCTAAAGAAAAGATAATTATATATTCTATACTATAAAATTGCTCTACAGATATTAATTATTTTATTTTTCTTTTTATGTTAAGGACTTTGTTCTGAATGTTCGATAAGACTCAATTATCGATCGCAAAAGCGGGAAATAAAAAGGAGAAAATCTTTGAAGCGTTTAGATACAAATTCCGAAAGTAACAACGATGTACCTATTGCAACCCGTAATGCAGAATCTGATAGTAAAACGGAGGTGGATTCTAATTCGGCTGAAATACAAAGCAGGGAGAATAATGATACGAATGAATTGAATATCTGGAAAGAGAAGCCAGTTGAAGACGTAGAAAAGACAAGAGAGAAAGAATTTGAGGAATACTTGGAAGATTTGCTTATGTGAACGCGATTAGTGTTTTGATCCTAATTTATTTTTCATTTCAAGTTTTATTGTAAATAGATATTGAAAAAAAATAGTTTTATTTCTTATGTATCTTTGTTTAAGCTCTTGTAAAAATGTTAAAAGGCTGTTAGTACAGCCATATATAGTATCATTAATAATAACATTTGTATAAAATAATTATGAAATATGTGTATATACATATATAAAATAATAAAATATTTCATATATGAAAGATATGAAAATTTTTCAATGAAGTCATTTTTTTATATATATATACATATATATATACATTTGAAAGAAAGAAATGAGACAAATATATTTCTCAGAATTTAATTAAAACGAAATTGTTATATAACTTTAAATAAAGACAACGGATCTACGAGATATAATATTTTTATATTATCATTTTGTAATCGTAATTTAATCATAATTGTACCAAGATACTTTTGCTCTATATTTAATTGATTGTGAATTCGTCGCCTCAATAAAAAACTTGATTCACCGACTCGATGCGAAACGAGAGAGAGAGAACGAGTTATTCTCAACCACGTAGTATGTTGATAGCTACAACATACAAACATGAGATTCAAATTAGAGGTACTGAAGATGTACTGAAAATGATCAACGTATCAAAAAATAATTCTTTTAAACGCGCATTTTATTTGTCTTTCAATGAGATTATGCAATTTAATCTACTTTCCGTAAAAAACATTTTCACAAGAATAAACTTTTATAAAATGTTAGATAATTTCTCTTTCTCTAATTATTTCTAACTTATCAAGATAAAACATTCCGAATAAATGGGAAAGAACTATTAATTTTATGCGGATAAGAGATGATACTTGCCCCAAGATTGCTCCGCCGGGACCCAATGTCTCTCCTAGATCTCCACCTCCTTTCAAGATATCTCAATACTTGTCAGATCTCCTTTTTCTCCCGTTGCACAGGAGAAAAGATTCGACAGAAAATGTGGATGGTAAACTACAATCACGCGCGCGTAGTATTATATTTGTAGTAACTTGGAATTATGATTTGTTTTATCTTTCATAATTTTTATCAGACAACTATATAAAAGATTTTATACATTTTCAATAATAAAATAATAATTGAATTAAATTTAAAACACTTGTTCACTTATCTTTGATATAGCCAGAATATCTTATCGTTAATATTTTTCAATTACCTTCAAATTCTTGGGGCCTCTTTCATAGTAACGAAAATTACTGACAAAATTTTAATTCTCAAAAATCAAACCGTTAGATTAATATAGTTAGGATAAGAATGGCACTAATCGAAATTTTAGAATTACGATTCTTTAAAAATTTGTTCATGCATATCATGAAAATTTTAATTTTTGAAGTATTAGGAAAAGTTACACACACACACACACACAGAGGGAGAGGGAGAGAGGAGAATATTATATCTCGAAGCATTGTGATTTCAAAAACTCTAATTTTATTTAATTTTCTTCTTTAGTCTACACTATCTGAGCAATATTATGAACTAAAAAAAGAGACAGGACAAAAATAAATCTAAACGCATCCCCCGTACTAAAAATTAGTACAATTTCAATATTAAGGCATTTCTGGCGCCTCATAAAAATTATACAGATTATAATAAGATTACTGTTAATGTATAGTAACAAAATATTTTCTTACAAATATAAATAATTTCTAAGTCACATAAATGTTATTATTATTTATGTTATTAAATAATATATTAATGTTTGTTGACATTTTTTCAAAATATTTAAAATGTTACTTTAAAATCTTACAGTATTATAATTATAAAGTGGAATAAATTTTTATTATTTTGTATATCTGTCGTGTATGTATGTGTGTTAATTTCATATTAATAGATCAATATTCTTCTGCTTTCGATGTTTTTCTATCTTTACGTATTTCATGACAGTTTACAATACAAGTCCTACAATCTGATCGTATACAAAGTTGAATATTGTCTTATTTTCTTGTAGTAAAAGTTTATCTAATATTTTTTAACATAATTCAGTAATTTTATGTTTGTTCTCTTCAAAATTAGACGTGAGAATTATATTACACATTATCTAATCAATTAAAATCTATTAAAAATAATATCTATTGGCTACTTATATAATTATTAATTCAAAGATTGAATGTATAAGATTATACTTAATATTTGTCCTGTACACCTATCCTAAATTGCACGATTCACTTGTTAGAGTTTGTTACATCTCGTTCAACTTTTAATATCTCGATTAATTTCAATATAAGTTAACATTGTATATAAAAAAGAAAGAAGAGTAATCAATTTTACAATAAATTTAATGTCGTTGATGTTTTCTACTATCAAAACTTTAATAAAATACTCAACTTTAATATATATATGCGTGTGTTATATCGGGTAAAGTTAATGTACAATATATAAAATGCTAATCAAATCTATTACGAGTAATTCAATATCTAAATGTTTCATAATATGAATCTTTGTGCGCTAATTATTACATTATTAATAATATCCCAACTACAAAAGTATTAAATATACTCTCCGAGGAATTGTAATCGATATAAATATTGCCACATTTCGTCTTTTCTATTCATCGACATCGTTTAAAAAATATGAATTACTGTGTGAATATTTTGGGATTAAATATTATCAACGCGTATGCTACAATGATTTCTTAAAACACAAAATTCTACATATTGTACATCAATTGTTTCGTTTCTCAGTCAATTTCAGTTATACAGAATAAAAAATAGTACCGAGAATATCATACAATATGACTTCAATTGCAATTCGCGTTTCTCGCAGATAATATTCTCATTTGATTAGCGTGCTTCTGCGAATCGCTATCTTCATCGCTACAATCCTCATCATGTGTATGCGTAACATTACGTGGTGTTTCCGGTCTTGCATGCGGAATTTGATTATTGAAATGATCCACATATAAATTCTTCTAAACAAAAAGAGAATGTAAAATACATTATTGAGACATCCATGTTGATTGATTAATAGATATTATAAGCATGACGATAATGTTGTTATAAATACTCACTGAAGAAGGCCGATTGTGCTCTTCTTCCTCGTCTGCTAGTTTAAACGTTCTCGTACGGCTTATCATCGGCGTTTCCATAACAAACCTTTGTTCATGTGCTACCGTACTCTCATGGGGCATCTGAAAGCGTAATGAGAAGAACTTGCAGCTGCCTCACATAAATAAATAAAGTAGAAATTTGGCTAAATCGTGTATCCCGACGCGTCGTGTAGCCATACGCCATACAACTTACCAGCATAGCGGGCGCTCTGAACATATATGAAAAGGGATAGTAAATCAGATTCAAGAAAGTCGCCGCGTACAGATCGGCGTACCTTACGACTTGACTACTGAAAAACGTTTGTCTACTTCCGCTGCGAAATAGGGAACCCATCATGCCGTAAGCTAAATCCATTTTGTGCGTGACATCCCTTATAGACGCACGTAACTTTGAAATATCTGGCTTTTCTTTCGTACTACTGTCTAAATTTCTATAAATAAAGTAGTCGACACGACATTAATAAAAATAAAAATATATATTGCGAGTATTTTACACAAAGAGAGTATTTATACTACTCACTTGTACATTTCCCCGAGCATAACATCTAGACTCTGTAATTCGGCAAACAATTGACACTTGTCGGTCCAAACGTGTAACTCCTGAACTAATTCGGGGACTATTAAGAATGTCCTCCAGCCCCTTATTTTCTTGCTCTTTAAAATATCGCCAAATATGTGATCACCAATGTACAACACATCTTTTCCTTTTGCACCGATCAATTCTGTAAACACGTCGCACGAGCCTCCCGAATACACTTCTCCTGTTTTGATCAAAATCAAAAATCAAAAATCTCCCTCTCTCTCAGCCAAGTAAAAAAATTTTCTAAATTAAATTTTCTATAATTAATACTAAAGTTGAGTTTTCTACATTCTAAATTCTATTTGCTAAAATTAAACTAATATCTTTTTTTTATTACCTGTATGAAGTGGTCCTTTATGTGTACCAAGTTTTAACGCGCCCGTCCTCGTGTCCACTTGTCGCAAGATTGTTCCTTCTCCAAAGAACAACGGCTTTCTGGCGTCTACCACAATTGTATCAAAATAAGTTTTCCAGTTTCTATGCGGTTCGTCAGGCTGAAATGAAAGTAACGTGTCAACAATTTATTTAATCTACTTAGTGTCTTGTGAATGTACTTCTTTATCATAAGTGTAGTCTCGCGCTTGACAAGCGAGAGAGATATTATCTTTTGAATAAAACAATTTTTCACTTAAATGCATTAACAGACTCTATTCAAAGTTAGACAACTATATAAACAACTATATAAAGGAATAATCATCTAATAACAATCACTAGTAAAAATCACTAACATTAAAGGACAACTTATCACAATTTTATTAGCGTCATAATTAATGTAAATTAAAAAAAAATATATATATTATACGCATATTTAGTTTTTTCAAGGAATTCAAATTGTTGATCTCCGTACATGGCAAATGTAACTTGTAAATTATTATCAAAAGCAATTAACTTTTAAAAATGTTAACAGTGAATGAGAGAAGACGTACCCGTGCACCGTGTGGAAAATCGAACAAATAAGTCATAATTCTGTTCGTAAAAACGTAATCACTGTTAGTTAATAAAAACACTTTTGCTCCACTCTCTCGGATTCTTGTAAGAAACATAGGCAATCTCTCGTCCTTCTTAACGTATTCATCTAAGTTCTCGATAGTCTTCGTTTTCAGATCACCCTGAAGGTGTATCCAATCTACCGCGCTTCGGACGTCCTGAAATATGCTTCTGAAGCTCATGGTGAGCTCACCTTCTTTCACTCCAGTCTTTTCTCTGGTATATTGCGGCGAGTTTGTGAAAAAGTCTATCAGACACGCCAACAGATAGGTCTCCGGTAGATTGAACAAGGTATTGAGCACGTAAACTCTAGACTCATCTAATTGTAGAAATTTATTTGGATAAAGCTCGTAGACCTGAGAGCTGAAATGAAACAGATCAAGTAGAGATAAGAGAGAGAGAGAGAGAGAGAGAGAGAGAGAGAGAGAGAGAGAGAGAGAGAGAATGTAAGCATTTACTGTGCAAGAAAAGCTGCGCAAGCGTGTTATTTTTATCTCTTACTGTTTCAAGAACTCGAAGCCGTGGACACAGACCAAGATGTTCCCATAAGCGTCCACTTTCAAGAGATTCCCGTGTAAGGTATCGAACCATAATCCACGAACGGGAAAACTCGGATCGTATTCGAAGGCCTTGATTTCCTGCGGATACCCCAGGGATACTAGACGATCCTTGAGCAGATTGAAGCCCAATTGTTCATACTGTGGCGATTTGTATTCTAAAATATTTCATATATGCATACATATGTAATATAATTCCATTTAGTTCCAGTTTCTCTTCTAGAAGAAAAAAAGAGAGAGAAAGAGACACAATTACCTGCCAACGTGTAATCCATATCGAAGCCATAGAACTTGATGTTCTCCAAATGAAGACTCCGATTGACAAAGATCCTGCGAAGGGCGATTCGTCAAGATTGAGAAACGTGTTACAAATTAGTTACATCGATTTATGAAAGTTATAATTTATAAATTTGAAAAAGAATGTGCGCGAGATCAATTTGATTTGATGATGAGGAAAATTCCGCGAGACCTATTGGCGACGATTTATCGGGACATACCGATCAACAACTCGAGCTTTCCCACAAGGTCTTCCTGCTGATAAAGGAATGATAATCGTGATAATTTCGTAATATCGAAAGCAATTTCTTGCCCATATTGTATGTCGCTGTTCGAAGCCGCAATCATTTCATTACGATATTAAAGGCGAAAAAAGCTGGCTATGTTAGATCTGGCGTGTCGGATAGAGATCGCAATGTCAGTGAAACTTTGATAATCGAGCAACAAAAGTTCTTCATTTTCTTTTATTTCCTTGCTATCTTGTCATTAATTTACATTAATTTATATTAATTGTATGCCAAAGAGGACATGCGTATAAATCTATTCTACTCTCCAACGTAACTTTCACAAAATAATGAATTGCGATGAATCTCACTAAGGAATTGGTTTTTTAAATCACGAAAAAATTCTACTGTTAATTTTCTAAATATTACTTAATCTTAGTTTTCAATTTTATATTTAGCTTAATGTAAACTCCGTTTAATGCGTCAAACTTCTCGAAATTGAATTTCGAGAAGATCAAGCGTGTCTTCCTCACAATCGGACAATCGCTTCCGTGGAAGCTCGCGTATATATATGTACCATATGTACACGTAACTTATCATCGCTCTTGTGTGAGGCCGTCGTGAAAATTATGCATTTTGAACTCGAGACATACTTTCGGTCCAACTTTCGAACATGTCTGAATATGTCGTCGAATTGACAGACACATTCCGCAGCAACTTTTTTTATAGCATTAAGTATGATTATGATCAAATATAGAGTGTGGATCTAACACAAACGAATTAAATTTTTTTATTTCGTAATCTCGATCATAAAAAAAATTTTTAATTCCTTGGATTTCTTTTGCTGTTATCGGTATAATGAAATTTTATTTCTTTTATTTGAATCTTTAACAATAGCTGAGATGACAAAGTTAAGATTTACGTAGAATGAATATTTCAATCACAGGAAGCCAAAAGATCGACATTTGCATAATAGAAGTGTGTTTTTTATATTTTATATATCGATCATCAACAATGTACAAGTACGTTGGAAGGGATCTCGAAAATTTTGAAAATATTAAAAACAGCTTTTTAAAATCTTTAGAAACACTGCTTCGCACTCTCCTAAAATAAAATAATTTTGCAAAATTTGTATTACTTTGCCTAATAAAGAACGCAAATATTCTTGTTGTTTCATACCATCGCCATTCACGCCATTCGGCGATTCACCTTGACTAGAACATTCAATCCTATATCTTGCGCACTTGCGCTCTGCGTCAGGCTCACATCAGTTTGATTATTTCCCTTCTTTTCGATTCTACATCAGACGGCGTTTCTCTCTTCATGAGAGAATCGTTTCACTCAAATTTACATGAATAAAATGGAGAACAGTCAACTTACTCATTCTGGACGCACTGTCGCGAACTCGCAAAATTCGCAGTTGGCGAGGAGTCGTTGTTTGCATCCTTCAGCCACATTTTTTTCACAGAATATCAACTAATCATCAGTCAGATCACCCTGCGATCGATTTGCATTTACGTTACACAGTAACAATGTAGATGCAATGCAAAACCGTGCGATGTAATATAAAGTTGATATTAATAAATGTGTCGAGTTAACTTAGAGCACGTGTTGTAAGAGCAAAAATAAAACTCGACCGACTTACGCGTACGTGTATGAATTCTTATTTCTTTTGTGTTCCACATTTGTTCCCTTAAATTATAAATATTCCATTAAACAATGGTATCATGAAAGATATTTTTACTTCGAATTAAATATAATTCACGATTTAACACACAGAGTTATAAGTTGAAATAAAATTCCGTTGCGAATTCCATCTAAAACGGATATTACAATAAAGAGATTGTCACGATAAAGAGAATCGTTCGTTTAATTTAAGCGCTGCTGATTATGCTGGATTAACGAATACCATGACTTTTCATTATCATTTTTTTTTTTCAGAGGACTGTGAGAAAAAATTTGCAGTCAAGGAAATAATCCAAGTTGCTAGATTCTGGTTTTTTCTTTTTTTTTAATCGAAAGTTGACAAAAATGTCAAAGATGAGGAAAGAAATATCGCGAAATATTAGCTGATGAAATTAACTGACGCAAATATTGCACAAAAGGAACGTGTGTTTGAAAGAAAAAAAAAAAAAGAAGCTGTTTATACAAGGTGCTTTACGAAACCTTCCAGATCATTGTGTCGTTGGCAGATCGTTCTGACAATGAGTCAGAAAATGTCAACGACTCTCAACGACGCACACGCGCTCTCGGAGTCGGTTTATCGCGGCGCAAAGTAAGTCACAGTTCGGAGCGGGCGAACGAGCGTGAAAGGCGCTCTGCTTTGACGGTGAAAGAAAAGGGACGATAACGACAGCGATGATGATGATGACGGCGGCGGTGCTGTCCGCTCACGGACCGTCACAGACGTCAACTGATCCGTGGTGAGTCGCCGGAGTCGA
The DNA here is from genome assembly GCA_011638315.1 of Tetramorium parvispinum. Taxonomy (NCBI): domain Eukaryota; kingdom Metazoa; phylum Arthropoda; class Insecta; order Hymenoptera; family Formicidae; genus Tetramorium; species Tetramorium parvispinum. Next base: position 6,427 of record VBVR01002827.1, on the reverse strand, counting down.
TTAATACGCAACGATGGGAGCTAATTCATCGTCTTCCGGATACAAATCTCCCCCAATCCGAGGCGATCGCGTGCAGAACGGCTGTTGAAGCCGTCCACCAACGGCTCCAACAAATATTCTGAGAGTGTTCTGTATATCTGTGTTGCCTTTTGGACTTCACTTTGCAAGAAGTGCACGACGATCGCATGAAGCACCGTTGAAAAGCGTGTGAACAAAAAAGCGCGTCCATCCCCCTTGTTCTTCTCCATTCGACCGTTTTCTCCGACGTCTCTGAGTGCACAACGCGACGCGACGCGAGAAGAAAGCTCGCTTGTTCTTTTTCCCTTTCTTCAATATATGTATATTATATATGTACGTAACGAGGTATCAAAGGTATTTTCGCAAAGTTTAACGCGAACGCGATACCATCCAACGTGCCAGGTGAGTCACATCACCTTGTGCTTGGTACACACACGTGAGAACTTGGCCGTATCCCGTCTAATTTTAGACGTCCTGAAATTGACGTTCGATTTCAAGCCTAGGTTTGCACGTATACGAATGAACTTCAAGTCCGACAAGGCTCGCGTTACCGCATACACGGTATAATATGCGCGTCGTCCCACCGGTCCCACCCGACCGACGACGGGGATTCGAGCGTGCGATTAGAGATGGCATATTTCTTCACAATATAGAATACTAAGTATGCTTTCTTTTACAAGAGAAGTAAGAAATGCACATTAATAATGATATTAAATTTGTATCATTAACATATGTACATTAGTAACAATACAATATCGTGCTTTCTCTTTCAAAGCTTTTCTCTCTATAATTAATAAAAAATTATTAAAATTTCTTTCAATTAAAAAACTACATATTTCTGTTTGTGGCATATGTATATAATATGTATATTGCGGCTGGCATACTTTGAGAGACTTGAACTCGATCGTGCGCCTTAATGCATCTATCCAACAACAAGGATATCGATAAGTTCCAGTTATCAACGGAATCCTAGTTGTTCCTAGTCTACGTCATCTTCTTATTTCGTACTATAGATTTTTAGTAAAGTCGGTCAAAGCGCTACACACACAAGAGGATGTATGCATATCGCAATAGGGACGCAAGTTACTGAGGCACGCACCGCTTGCACTTTCACCAATAATTTATTCGCACCGCGCGGTATCTATCTCGCCGCGTTGCGCGGCGCTGCGCTGCACAGCGCCGCACGTCTACGTTACGTCTGCGCATAAAATTATTTCAATATAATTAATTTGCCTGACACGTAACGACAAGTATAGTTTATTAGCTCGACGCGACGGGAGAGAGAGAGAGAGAGAGAGAGAGAGGGGAGGAAATTTGAAATTCGAAACCTTTAAAGAGAGTTAAAGAGAGCGAGTATTATACTGCCGATTCGGCAAACTACAGGAGGAACCACTGCAAATCTTGGGACCCTACTATATTATTCTTAATTATCAATCCAACGTATGTCGGGTATTACTCGAAGCTAGTGTAGTCGAAGCGTTGATAAAGCGTTTATGGCGCAACGTTAATAACGACATGAATGAATTACACGCGCGTTTACTATTGCGACGTGCAGCTTCTCACGTTGCCAGAAGACTGTCTGCCAGTGACTCGAAATAAGTTGTGCACGTTGCGTAAGTTTTTGATCGTTACTTTTATACGTTCACACACACACACACACACACAGATGGATAGAGACTGCGATTACGGACGAATGACCGCACGCGCATTGGTGCCATAAAAGAAAATTTACATTTTAGCGCGGCAGCGATAATTTTTCAAGTTTTTGCTATTATGACAAACGCTATTTAAAATGAAAGATTTCGAGAAAAGTGCGTTTTCATCGTGTCATTTTATGTATTGAGCTTGACGCTTCAACGTGTTCTATTATTAATTACATCATTTTATTACTACGTACGTCAAGATAATGCCGAGGGGATTTTTTTAGACTTTAGATTCGAAAATCTATACGGCAAGGATTAAATACGTGTTGTAATTACTGTTGCAAAAATAATCTGCCAAATGTTGCCTAACACTCTTTCGATCTGGAACTGAAAATTTTATATGCGTGTGTATTTATTATTATTATTATTATTAGTATTATTATGGCAGAGCGCAGTTCTTGTGAAGCAATTCTTTGCTTCATTACATTACAACGTCAATTGTCGTTACTGTTATCTGCTTAGTGAAGAAACTTGTTTGCGTCGTTGGTAATTTTTAGTCGCTTTATCGCAATTGACTCACAAAAGCATCTTAACAGTTCTTGGTCCAACAGATTATGACCAACACGCGAGGCAACATGAAAAGGATGAGAAAGAGAAACGCTTAATGCCTGCGCGTATAGAGATAATATTTTCTTATGAAATCGTTACACATCGAGTATAATTGGTTTTTTCGTTTCATCACGTCATAGGTATACAAGGTATAAAAAACTAAATACGTAAAATACATGTAAAAAATTATTCATTTGAACATTATACATGTATGAATTAATTTAAGGTAACTCGATATGTACGTGCGTAGCGAAAAAAAGTTTTGCTAATTTTCAAACACAATTATTATCTAATTTTAGAAATAGTAAATTCATTTTACATTATAACAGTTATAAGGATGCATATATATTTGTGTAAAAAGAAGAAAAGGTAAAAAAGAAAGAGAGGGAAGAAAAACATACCTATGTATTAAAAAAAATAATAATAATCATGTCTAATCATTTCTATTTCGCTGAAGAGTTACGGGTACCGTGAGAACTTGTAGAATTATAAGCAACAATTATACGCGATGAAATAACTGTCGTTGGCACAATGAAATTCTAAGAAAGATTGCTAAAGGATCTCGTTGTAGTGTGACGAAACTCCTTTATTATCTAATAATGCCATTGAGCGCGTCGTTAATCCGGCACGATTATTCTCTCTATATGTATACACGATTTTGATTGGTTTCCTGCATTGTTCTCTCCCATTATAGTATTATAATGACAGAATATAGCGAGCATGACGTAGAATCTATAGGAATTAGTATCTATAGGAAGAAAGATAAAGGGCAAGTTTGTTCCATCTTGAACGAGAAACCAAAGATGCATGAATTATCAAGCTTGAGTGAGAGAGTGAGTGAATAAGTGTGATATGCCCTCGATCTTTGAGGTTTGGCGCTACTTCACTTTGACGATTGCAAAATAAATATATTTCATCGTCAATAACGGCATTCTCGACGCAGGAATTAATCAATGATTGAGGATGACTTGAGGAACGTCGCAGTTACTCAAGAGACATTAAAAGAATGTTGATTACTGAGAAAAATCTCCTTGTCATATTTCTTGCTTGTTTTCTTCACGAGGGATATAGGATCGACATCCGATGATATTACACAGTTTCTACAATACAAAAAAAAGGCGAGACGAAAATAGCGGATATAATGCATGTAAGTAACGTGAATAGAAAAGAGAGAGAGATTCGTTTAAGAGCTACGAGTCTGCAGTTGAGCTAAAATTTCAAGTCCTGCTCGTTTTAGAATATGACCTACGATGATCGTAAATGAATAGGCAAATGTGCCAATAATATATATATATATAATATGTATAAAAATCCGCGAGTTTGATAGAGCGGATTTAACGCGGCGATCGATCGCGCAAGCGATGCCTCGAGAGGAACGTACCTCTTAGCGGATCTTTGCATCAGCCCTGTTACACGAACACTGCAGATCGTTGTGCAGTAAGCGTGCGCACATTATCGGGAGATGCGACGCCGCGTGTATATATTCTCGGTTTCCCGGACCACGTGAAAACCTATATTTTCCCGGACGCAAAATCAATGCCGCGACACGACGCGCGAAACTCTCGGCCGCGTGAGGAAATTCCAATCCTGGGGTGAGAATCGAGAGGATCTCACATCGTGCAGAGTCGACAGCCAAGTTAATCTGACTCCGAGAGAGATAGAGATTTAAATTTCCAAGAGGTATCGGTGCACAAAGATAAACGAGTGTGCAGACTGAAAGTACACCGTCAGTCATTTCTACATGATTTCATAGCGCGCACGCAGGATGCCTAATGCCTCTGGCATTAGGAGGAAGTGGCGTGATTGAAACGCAAAGTAAAATGAGTTAAAATTAGGCTGAAAACTCGACATTACTCGACACTCTGACCCGGGGCCAGATTCTATAATTGGAGTAAGGTTTGCCGGTAAACTCTCTCTCTCTCTCGCATGCCAGCCGTCGAAAGCCTGATTAATAATAATAAACATCTGATCCATCCCCGCCTTCACCCCGGACTTGTAAGTGGCAGAATCCATTTACCTGTGCCCGAGTTCGCGCTTATCACTGCGGGCGCCGTGCGTGCCCTCGTTGTAACTGTCCAGATCTTGCTCGCTACGATCGTTCCTGGTCAATCCTACGTTAAGGCCGAGCATCGTACGATGAATCGATTCCTCAGGGAATACGTTCGGGTCATCCGGGAATCGCACCCTCGGTCCTGCACCGAGTCAACGTCGAGTCATCTTCGTTGCAATTTAAAATTTAAGGGAAAGGCAATCTCGATCGAGGATAGATAAGGCTTTCGCGACATAATAATAAACTAAGCCCACCACTCGTCTCCGATCCGAATCTTTTTCGTTACACGGAGAGCAGTCGAATTTACGAGCATAAAAGTCTATAGAGTTTAGAGATTCCGACCGAATTTTCAGGCAAAAGATTCTCGCGCGAGCGAAACCGCCCGACGCGACGCGACGTTTACTCCGTATTGAAACTTTTATGGATTTTACGGATTGTGGGCTTGTCTGATTGCTCCAACTCTTTAATTCGTCTCCCCGAAAAGAGTCATTTACCAGAGAATATTGCATGCCTTTATGCCGCATTGCGAATTAAAGTGAGATGTCTCCACCCGCGTATCTCAAGTACTCAAGTGAATCACGCGGCTCGAAGTGAGTCGATTTGAAATTTGAAAAAGCTATGAAGAAGGTGCGTGTAACTTGCGACACTTGCAAAAGAAAAAAACAAAAGGAAAGGAAAGAAACAGACAAAAGATAATTACCAATAGCATTGCTCGCCGGTGTAATGATCACATTGACATTTCGCTGAGTCATCGCGCAAATCAATGTCTCGCGAAAACTGATGGCCGATCACGTAGTTCTTTGTAGTTTGCAGCCCTCGACTTGCGTCTCACACGATTGACGCGATCGTAATGACTCGTAATGGGGTAACAACTTTCGACTGGCCGTGAATCCACGGACAAACAGCATGATTCGCGCGGCCTGACGAAAGCACGGAGAGGTGATAAGAGCGCAGCAGGCAATCGCGCCCAAGGGTCAATCGCGTGACGAAAGCGATCGAGAAGGCAGACGAATCGCGCGGCTCGCGTGATACGCCGTGATTTTCATCGTTTTCTTACACTACGGAAACTTACGCAAAGTCGTAGCGAATCTCTCGGGTTAAAAGGCGAGAACGAGTAAAGGAGAAAGGAACGTGCAGCTACGTTGTTCGCTTTACTTTATTCGCGGCCTTGAAAAACCAGGAGGCAATTATGTATATTTCAAAATCGGCCGTGTATCGACGATACGTAATCGGACGTGTGTTTTTTAGTACGTGGTATATCTCGCGGTCCTCAGCAGAGATAACAGAGGTAACGCGTATCGTCTCTGTTTTTCAGTATAGATATTTATATTTTAAAATCCCCCCCCCTCTCTCTCTCTCTCTCTCTCTCTCTCGAATTTTTCATGGCTTTTACAATTTTCCTTTTTAATGAAAGACTCGATGTAAAAGAGGCTGCGGACGTTGTGTCTTATAAATTACTTAATTTTTTAGTAATATTAAGAAATCTTTTCCATGTTCTTTCTTCAAATAAAATATTATTTGAAAGATATTTTACATATTCTCCATCTTGAGATTATTTTTCTTACTAAAGTATTTGTGTATATTTCGCTGCGTGTGACATTAGCCCTGGAAGAGGATGCCGAGCAGCTTCCCGAAATACATCGCGACTAAAGTGTATCATTTAAACAAGTTATTTTCGTGCGTACATATGGATTCGTTTTCCAAAATGCGTAGGTTACATCGGTATTTTCGATGCTGTCGCAACTATTAGAACAGATAACTTCGTAGTCTGACAATATTCCAAAGAAATTTATTTAAATCGACATAGCATAGCATATTACTCCTCTTTGAGCGTTGATTAAAATCGTCGCGAAATTAATATAAAATTTAAGACTTTGTTTAAAGTACTTCAATTTTTATAATATAACAATAAAAACAACGAAGTCGCATAAGAAAAGTATTTGCGACGCGTATACGCATAAAAACAAACAATTAGATTTACAATCATTCTTATTTACACGTGTACTTGATCATTTCTGTAATAAAGATACATGTATTATCCTAGAAAATAAAATTCTCTTGGATACTTGTGTTTTTTTTTGTTTAGACAAATTCCCTGTACATATAC